>CAUYSK010077040.1:0-29017 GCA_963575035.1 Avahi laniger | reverse complement strand
ATAATTACATTTGATAAACAATCTATCAAATAAAGTGCATTCCCGTCGTTGACGTCTTTTGAAGAAGAACTATAAAAAATACAAAGTATCTGTATTCCCTTGCGCTTCAGAGCTATATGTGAATGAATTTTATGCTACCACCACATACAGATGTGCTATACTTGATCATGTCTTTCCAATAGAGGCGAGTAAATTTGAATATTGAAGGTGGAAAAGCATAGCAAATACATTTCATCATTCAGTAAAGTCTCAAGTATAGTTAGCTAATGACATGAACACAGGCGTGACCACTTACTACTGTGTGTGTATATGCACACACACACGTATCTTTTACACATGTGTACATATGTGTGTGTATATACACTTACAGCTATATACGTGTATGTGTGTCTGTGTGTGTGTGTGTGGTGTAGTAGTAGCAGAGCTGTGTCTACCGTCTTTTGCGGTACAGAGTAAAATGTCATAATACTTGACCAATCATTTCCCCCTACCCACATCTTAGAGCTCTCTGTTTAATGAGAGTATAGAGACCATTTGTAAATGAATGTAAATATTGATTTTCTTTATTTTTTGTGGTGTCCAAATAATTATTTCAAAACATCTTATCTCAATCTATTATTTATTTTGATGTATTTTTTGTAAATGTACCAACACCATTTTTTGATTTATTGCCATCTCACAAAATAATTTTAAACTTAATCTGACTCACAAGAAAACACATTGTGCATAAGATAAATTAATAAATAATTTAAAGAGACAGGGGAATGTTACCCTTGCTTGCTGTTTTTGGACTAAGACTAATTTGATATAGAATTAAAATATTCTCATGCTTGCAGTATAAGTAATTATTTGAGTATATGGTGTGATGTGAGCAGGCAGTAGTAATATCAGTAACAATCTTAACAGTAAGATACTTTTTCTATTTATTTGCCATTTCCCCGAAGATGAAGAGTTTCAAGCACACATACTTACCTGTAGAAAATTCCTGAATATATGCCATGGATTATAAAATACAGACATCTAAGTTATTGTGTCATCTATCTTTGTTTCTATCTATCTATCCGATAAAAAATGAAACATGGTGCAAAGTGAATTGAGAAGATGAAAGAATAGTAAAATATAGCACTGTTATTTAAGATACTCATAATTTATTTACAAAGCGAAGATATATATCTTAGGAAAGAATAGAAAATGATGTAAGAGATTAAAAAAATAAATTATTGGAGTTGCAGGATTTCAAATACAGGCAAAATGTTTAAGGTGCAAATCATGAATGATTTGATGTATGTATCTAGATTTTCTTTATAAATAACTAAATATGTTACATTTACCCTCTTCATATTACCACATCCTTCTTCCTTTTGCTGGGTGATTATTTCTACTAACTGACTTATTCCATCTTTAACAATGCATATTCTTTAGCTGCTTTTCGGTGTTTGCTTTCAGTACAAGACCTGTTAGGGCCTGGAAGTTGTACAAAATAAGTAACTGATATTAGGAAAATCAATCCTGTTTCTGTTGACAATCATTTCAATTACATAAACTGTTTTATTAATAATATAATTTGATATACAAGTAAAGCCATTATTTTTATGTTTAATTATATTTAAAGAATGCTAATCCTTTTAGACGGAGTACTCTCTATTCTATTCTTATCGATGATCTTTTATAAAATCTTCTGATTAAAAAAGTATTAGTTTCAGATTGACTCATAATATAAATCTCCAAAATTATTAAAATTTTTTAATAAAATTGGGGAAGGAAATTCCTGAAATCATAGATAATTAAATTAAAATCCTGAAACTATAGATCAGAGGAAAAATAATCATATATCTTTTCTTTGCAGAAAGTTAGAATATGTCATAATAATCTCAATCAGCTATGAATTTCCATCCATATATGTCTCACAAAACTGTATGGTTCTTAGGTATATATGTTAATAAGCAAGTGAAATATTCTAAGAGAAATTAGAAAAAATTAAATACAAAACCAAATATGTATTTAACTCTAACTAAACCAAATAATAGGTTTCAGCTTAAGAATCTTTCACCTTTACTGTCAGTGGCTAACACTTTAGAACTTTAATTACATGTTTTAGGATAAGAAATATTATTTTATTTCTGTAATTTATTGACATTTCAACCTTGTCTGTATTTTCCAATTTCCTCAGCTATAAATTATATAAAGTAATTTCCTTCCCAAAAATAAGTGTTACCTATCTTTAAATGACAGTAAATATATCATTCTGGTCATTGTCATTGCTCTTTCATATTTATGATTATTTGAAGGCATCTGATAATATTAAATTGAAGTTTCATTATATAAGTACTTTTGTACTTGTTTAAGTGCATAAAATTATACATTAATTGAAAAAATCGCTTTTCTTCCTACTTTCTACCATCTCAGAGGTAATAATCCCAAATGATTTTTTTTAGGAAAAGTAATTAGAAACAATTTGAAAGTCTTTTGTTTTGATAGTCTAAAAGACCATTTTATATATATGTATAAAATTTAAAGGTTGAACTCAACTTATTGTGTATTCATCTTGAATTTATTTTCACTTTTTCTAAAATTTATATTTGTCGTGCAAGAAGAAATCTCACACAAAATTTAAAGAGACATAAAAATAAAATTTAAGGAAAGGGTTGGTACAGGGAAATTAATTGTGGAGATCAAGACTAAGAAATAAGATTATTGGTTTTAAAAACAGCAACAAAAATATCTGACATAGCCTTTAGATGTTATTAGTAAAAAATAATAATGATAATTAAATACATTGACAATAAAATATCATATTCTATTTGTAATATTTGACAGACATACTACACAGAAATTCACAATTTTGTTTTGCTATCTTTCAATCATGAGAGAATAAAACATCACTGAAATTATATTTTAATGTCCTAAATAAATGTATGATTGAATGAAGCAAAGAGTTTTTATAATCTGTACACAACTATAACATTAAAATTGGATGAACAATATAATAGAAAAAATGAGCTCAGTTTGAAAAGTGAGTACACTTTGTTCCTGTTTTCTGATTACTTATATGCGTGAGAGAGGAAATTAACTTGATGGAAGGCAAAATTAATGTAATATCTAATGACAAAGATATGTTAATATTGTTAAAAACCAATGCTGCAATAAAAAAAATAATGGTGAATTGTTTAAAATATACAAAATTTCAATAGGCAAGACACAAAGGATTTGGATGTAATACTTTATTTAGTAATGTAAATGACTGATTCTCAAAATAATAGATAACTATAGTTCTCTCTTATAACCTATAACAATAGAAATAATAATATACATCTAATTGTATAAAAATTAAAAGAAAGAACAGATTTGTAAAAACTCAATGGAGCCTCTGAAATATATTAACCACAACTGATATAATTTTTTATAGAACCTCACACATAATCTTAATAATCTTCTGAAAAGAGAATAATGTAAGTTATAATTATGAGAATATTACAATTATAAAATGATTAAAAATGCTGAACAAGGTGCATGTTAGTCTATTTCAACCAAAAACCATTGCATGGTTTGATAAAACAAAAAGATAAAGAATAATTTTATAAAAGATTTAGGTAAAACTTGAAGTTATTTGAAAGCACAAACAGTATCTCAAGCCACAGGAAGATCAGTCCCACATGGATTTTGCAGGTAGTAAATTGATCTTGTTTATAATTAGATACGTTAAATAAATGTTACGTAAGACACAATCGATAAAATTAGTAAAGCTGGGTCAATTTTGTATTACTGTCCTTGGAAAATTAGATAATTTTGAAAAAAATATACCTATAGATTATATCCCACAGATATAATCTTTTTATATATCTTTTTGACCATATTGCTAAAAAGAAATAAGAAACAAAAACAAAAATCTTTGCTTTCTTTTTAATTTTTTAAAAAATTTTACACTAAGTGAAGTTTTTGACCAGAAGCAATTTGTAATGGAATGCCATGGGAGTATATGGGCATTTGGTGAGTCTTGGCAAAATCATTCAATCTCTTTCTTACATGTTCTAATACATACTGAATCAATTATATTTTCCTATGGTCCAAGCATTCCTCAGACCATCTGAGGAGGTCTGTGACGATGAGATATATTCAGGCTTTTTTTTACATCTTGGCTCATTACAACACATATCCTTGAAGACATCTTATCTACACTCCAATACAAATTTTTCTTACTCTGTATTCCTTATTATTTTTATCTGGATTATTTTTATCTAGTGATCCAAACTAATTAAGAAAAAGAATTCTTATTTGGTAAAATAGGGGGTTTAATCAATTAACAAAGTACTAGTCAAAGCCAGTACTCAAGCAAAACAAAAGTCAGGATAATTCTGATCATGAACAAGTGCTTGGGTCCTCAAAGTGAACAAAATGGCCAATTAAATATTTTATGCTTAGTTACATTTACTCTTAATTAATAAAGAAAAAAATATTTTTTTACAAATATTTAAAAATATATGTATATAATTTACAAAATAAATGAACATATATCTAAAGGTATATTCTCAAAATTTCTTTATTGGTATGCATGCACAAGCTTTTACCCTTGGGAAATATATGTGATTCTAAGGTCCCTTGAGGTAAGTAAACATTCTGTGAACAATTACACAAAACATGATAAATATTCTATGGTATCTGCATAAGACTGAGCTACTTAGTATGGCAAGAGATTCATTCATTCAATTATTAACTCAATTCAATATATTCATGTTTTTCAAAATGATACACTTAGGGATAAATTAATTACCAAAATTAAGAGTTCAATTAGAAACAAGAAATAATAAAATTAATACAAACATAAAATATCTTAAAAGATAGACATAAACGTCTGGTAACAAGTGGGGTAGAAAATAAAAAGTGACAAAGCACATATACACAAAGTGAGACAGAAGAGAGAGGATACAAAATTGTGAAGGAAACTATTAAAATTTAAAAAATATAGATATTTCATGATAATACAAATATTTAAAGAAATATATAGATTCTTTACATAACTGATTCAAGAAAGAAAATAAGAAAAGAACAATAAAGATGGAACTTATTTGAAAACATGTATCCAAAAAACTTTTCTACAAAAGCATTGAGTTCATAACCTCTTGAATGTTAAAGCTCAAATTTTTTTCAGAGTTTAGGAAAAGATGGAGTGTCTTAGATGACATCACTCATGACAAATGTAAAGAAAGATCTCTAAGTGAAAAAGATGAACAGCCATGCTTTAAATAATGTGACTTATGAATGCAAAGTAGAAATAAAATCTTCCTTTTCACTTGAAATATAAAAAAAGTATAAAAACATTTAAGGTCAGAAAAAAATCTAAGTTAAATAATTTTAATAAACTAGTTATACCTGTTAGGAATTAATTTCAAAAATTAAAAATAATCCTACCTGGTGACTTTGGACAAATTATTGAACATCTTTGAGTCTGTTTCCTCATCTGTAAGTTCAGGATGACTATACAACACTTTGCCTTGCTAGTGCTTTGAGGACTAACTAGCTTTAACCTAGAATGCACTTAGAAGAGTGTCTAACATCTAGCAAGTGCTAAAAAAATTTAGCAAAACTGTATTGTTGTTATTAGTCATAAAATAATGGAAACTTATAAAAAAGTAGACATTTTAAAGGAGCTTAAATTTTAAAATGTCAAATTGTACCATTTATATTAATACATGTGTATGCATGTCTGTGTATAATTCAGCCATTATTACAAATGAATTATCTCTTATTTCAAATATATTGGGCTTCAATATATCCCATCTTTCCACATTATAATTTTTTAAAATTCAGTTTAGAAAGGTAACAAAATCCTGAGAAAACAACTTGACAAAACAAAAAGCGGAAAAACTAATTATTTCAGCAATGAATATCACTTCAAGAATTTTAAGATACAGAATACTAAATTATCAAAGTCATTTAATGAAGTTATCACCATGACAAATCTGGCATTTGCATCAAATAGTAGAAATTTCATTAATATAACAAAAAAATTAAAAATGTGTAATTAGAATAACATCAAAATGATAAGACGTGTTAAAATTGTGAGAACCTAGCATCATATATATACATATATACACACATAAGCACACCATATACATGGAATATTGATAAGGAATATACGTGTTCCAATTTATCTGTATTTTTGCTTATTAGTTATCACTGGAAACTTGTAGAGAGGAACATGGGATCAAGTCTACAAACATCCTATTGCCATTACAGTATCGTTGCAGTCTCAACATTATCTCTGGGACTATTTAAAAGAATTCATTCTCACTTAGCTCTATGTCTTTTCAAGCTCTACTCCCTAACATCCTTTAGTTTAAAACTTAGGGTTTTAAACTCACACATTTTTAACCTCATGGCACACCATTGGTCTTCCGTCAGGCAGATGGAATTTGGTGAATTGTATGTCAGCTCTTAAAGTCTCACTTATTAAATGTTTTGAAGTGCCTGAAAGAATTAAACATATTAAATTTATAATTGTAATCTAAAGTGTCATGAGAATTTAATGAAGTTTATAAATGGTGTTATATGGTTAGGAAAATTTAATCTGTCAAATTTGCAAGCTAATTGACCACAAACCAAAGAACAAGTTAATACTTAAGTGTTTTTAATTCAACCAAAAAAATTATTTTATGTATAAATAGAATGAGATTTATAAATTTAGTATAAGGCTTAAGAAAATATAAGTGGTAGCATTATTTTCCTTGCATAATAAGCCTCGCTGAATTTTTTAAAAATGTCTATTAACTTAATTATTTTTTAGCTCCAAGGGGGAACATTGTAAAACAATGTGAGATACACTTTATATTAAAGACATAACAGTGTAACAGAGCTAGGGATGTCCACAAAACAGCAGTTTTGCTATTGCTCTCTCCTAACACTGAGGTCATAGTCAGCATTTGATCATGTATCTCAAAATAGACATAGAGACATTACTGAAGATCTCAGGGACACAGAAGAGAGTATTCTGATTATATATTCACAAGCAAAAATTTAATTTACTTATCCATTGCATATATTTTTCAAATATCTCAATCTCCTATTTTCTCTGACCTATCACATTTTTCCTCTCTATCCTACAGCAACTGTATAAATTTTCACTGTTACCGGGAAAATGTAACATTCTCCTTTGTCTAAGCCAGTACTTTACATAATATTGAATAATTATTTTTTATTAAAAATGGCCCTAGGAGAGACTTATCCACATCACTGTGCTGATCAAACCACTTCCCTAACAATTAAATTTTTCTGTGGGGAAGAGGGAGGATTTGGGTACGCATAAAGCAAAAAAGATGATTTTTCTATCATGAGAGTTTATGCACCCCTATGGAGTGATGGGCCTCTGAATGTCAGACTTTGATGGGAAAATTTTCAGTAATATTTGCTTTTCTGCTAAATATAAGTCTGAAATGTTGAATTGTTCTGTGAAATACATATTAAATCAATAGTTGCTATTAGCTATCTAGTTGGTTAAACACAGAAGGTGGTGAGGAATTTGGAGAACACTGATGAGATTGAGAATAAGTTCTGTTGACAAGAGAACGCACAGGCAATATCACCACTGGAAACAAACTTTGCTGGCCACCTATAGACACTTTGAGTTTTATGAAGAGTGAATGGTATGAAATCTGAATGATGTATCGCTAGGTTAGAAACGTTAACTTTGATACAGATTTTTGATGGTATATTAGGCACGTATTGGAAAGTTCATGTGCCTAAATTACATCATATTATGATATTATGCCTAAATTATATCATATGATATGATATTCTAAATTAAAAATGAACCACTAATATATGTGTTATGATAACACTATTTAATTCATCTACCTATATACTCCTCTATCACCCAATATTGTTTGTAAGTATGTTTACAAATAGGTTATAGTTTATAAATAGCTTGTATATGTATCTGTATGTGCATAATACCTCAGATTGTATGTATAATGCAAAAGATTAAAATGAATGAATGGCAAAAACGGGTTGAAGGGAAAATAAGTGAAAGTAAAATACATCAAATGTAAATAAATAAAATGCATGCAAATTCTATTAAGTGATGAGAATGAAATAAAAATCATTTGGATAAAATAGTTTTCCTTGCTCTTAATTTTTATAGCTTATCCCAGGGCAAACTAGAACATGAAGCACTCCTCAATGAACTATTTGCATAAACATAATTAGAGCAGGTCATATGAATTGATTCTATAAAGGGGCAAATAATGTTATCCAAATATTTAGCTCATTGATGGAACAACTTGATCCAGGAATAATATTTAGCTTGTCAGGAGAAATGGATAAATTGTGTTTGCCACCCTCTTTAAAATAATCCCACATTATATCTCTTAATAATAAAAAATAAATAAATTGAGGGCAGTAAACCAGACTATTGATGGTGGTGTGTTTGAGTATGGATGAATAATGAGTGTTGTCCTCTGAGTCTATAACTATGTGATGTAACTCAGATATAGCAAATCTCTATAGGAAATAATTTACTGTCATTGAATATGTGTTATAAAACACTTGATGCATTGAGAATTTGTTTAAAAAAATAATTTTCAAATAATTAATGAGGATTTTTATGGCAGTAATTAGTTTGGCTAGTTGTAAATTAGACTTCTCAGTGTTTATGGTAATCAAATCATATCATCTATGTGTACACATGTGTGTTAGTATAGAGTAAGCTGGGAGAGACACAGCACCAGTTTCAAAACTTACTAGCATGGTGACTTTCTGGAACATAAATGGCTCTTCTATTATTTCTTTTTTCTATAAAATACATTTAACTTTAAAATCCTTATAAAAATCAAAGGTTAGTTAAGTGATTAAATAAGTCGGGGATAGTTTTCTTCACTTCTAGCATAGGCAGAACTGAAATGAGATACTTTACAGCAATTTTCTTTAGCTGTCGTTTTACAGACACACCACACACACGCACACACACACACACACGTACACACACACACACACACACACACATTTCTATCATAACGTCAGTGGTTCCATCTGAGTCCACAGTCAATGCTTCATTCCACAAATCTGTCTTCAAGAATTGATAACCTCAGGAATTTTTGCCAGGAGTATACTTCAATACTCTTTTATTTATGTCCAGATAATCTTAGAAAGTATTAAAAGAAATGTTTTAATGTCTGATAATGTGTTCAGTGTTGACCTCTTACAAATAGCACTGAATACATAATTTGGCTTTCAATCATTGGGACACCATCAGCATGGAATTATTCTCTAAAGGAACTTAATGTTTCTTTTTGTCCCTGAAAACATATCACATAGGTAGGCTGAATAATGTTTATCTCCATGGAGTTCACAATTAAAATGATTAAGTGACATGCTCTGTGTCTTGCCAAGTTGAAGTCAAGAAGAGAATGCAGATGCAGGCGTTCTGAATTGCACTTGAGTGCTGAAGGTCACTTTGGCATGGTCAGCTGATTACATGCAGCTGAGAGGAACAGTTATTTTCTCATTCTTATTTTCAGGGGCTCTAAGTAAAAGTGTTTGATCTAGGAGAAATATCTATAGTTTATACCTCGTATTTTGGGGAAGAATTCTTCTTTTATAAGAAATATTTTCACTTGCATAAAACATTTCCCGTCAAATGTATGTAGTCAATCTGAAAAACTAGGATAAGGAAAAACTGATTTCTTAAAGAAACTCATTTCTTGATTTGGTTATGTTTTGAAATGAAATATTATGGATGAATTCATCACTCAGAGATAACATATTTTACACTTTGACAAGAGAATAATTAGTTTCTAGTTGTTTAAAATACATTGGACCACATCAAGAAAAGTTAGGAGTTTATTAAAATATTCACTTAATAACCTGTATAAGAGATGTTAGTTACGCCCAGAACCTTCCACCATTCTGACAACAGGCAAAGGCTCTGTAAAAGAAGTCCAACACAGAATGAAAATCCACTTCTGGACAATAATTATTTCTATCTCTTACTTTTACTTCATTGAGTGCAGGACAATAGGAAGGACTATGTATTCTAAAATATTTACTACACAGTATCAGAAAATATTTTAATTTTCCCCACTTTAGATAGTAGTAACACATATTTAATGTTGGGTAGTACAAATATGAATGACAGACAGTACAAATACGAACTCCAGGTTTTCCATTTATTTATGCAATGCAGTGTACTTCTCAGGTTCCCCCAATGTAACTCAGTGCCCTTTATTTTACATTTGTGTATAGAGAAGGATAATTTTCTATGCACCTATTCCAGCTGTTTATTTATAAAGAAAATTTACACAGAACTCTTTCTAGTAGAAAAAATTCAATATCTACTTCTTTCTATTGCTTGTGGTGATTTTAAATAAAGCATTTTTGTCCTTATATCACAACATTGTTCTTCATGAAACTATAGCCTACAAACTGTTTGAACAGGATGTCATGACTTTCAGATTATTAGCTTTGATAATAATGTTACATTTTCTTTTTCACTGTATTATCTATAGTTCAAAGTACTAGCAAATTAAACTTATGTACTGTTGTTCATTTTGTTTTAATTTATTACTTTCTCAAAAATGTAAGATATGATCTCTGATCTTTTATGTAATATGTTCTTTTGAAATGAGAATATTTTGCTATTTTATGAGTCTCACAGTTGTAATTACGTTTCACACATAAAATGTCTTTAATATCAATTGAACTAACCCCAAATTAAATTTTAAATTTTTCCTCTATTTAAACATCTTATTATTGAAAACCTCTACTTTAGTTCTCCATCATCTCTTACTAAAAAAAAGCTGCCGAAATACTGGCCTGAGTATGCAGGCTTAGTTACTGGAGTGATCAATCTAAAATTAAAATAAGGTCATACCCCTTATGCAATATTAAAATTATGCTACTTTGCTTCTTTATAAAATTCAAGATCGTCCAAATTACGTAAAGTCTCTGACAAACTTTGGGGCCATGTCTCTTCCTACACCTGGCTTTACTCCACAGATAATAAAATACTTGCAGCTTCCAACAAACAATCCACAGCATCTTTGAAAGTCTTGCTCTCCCTTCTGTCCTCAGTAACTTTCTATGCTACTTTGTCACGGTGTTGCCAAATTTAGCAGACATTACTCCCTCGGGAAACCCTGTATATCAGTTACCTATTGCTGTGTAACTAATCATCTTCAAATTTACTGGATTAAAACAACTGGTATTTTTAATTGTTCACAAACCAATGGGGTGGGAATTTGAGCTAGGATTAGCAGGAAGGTGTTGAATACTTTCGCTGGTCTTCTCTGTAATTACTCCTGAGGCTGCATTCATCTGGAGCCTTAAGACTTGAACTTGATGAGCCAAGATGGGCATTCACACGCCTAGAAGTGTCAATGGCTGTTGACTTGAGAACCTCAGTTGTTCTCAGTGAGTGTCCTCCAGCAGGCTAGACTGCATTTCTTTAAATGATCCCCTCAGGATTGTGTTCTAAAAGAGCAAAAGTTAAAGCCGCAAAGCTTCTTGACGCCTAAACTTTGGACTTAGAAAACCTCATTTCTTCCATTCTTTATTGATCAAGGCAAGTCGCAAGACAAATCCAGAATTCAAGGGTTGAGGAACCAGTCTCTACTGTGGAGGAGCGGAGCAGTGGAAACACATGGCGGAGCAGTGGAAACACATGGCGAAGCAGTGGAAACACATGGCAAAGCAGCTCCTTAAAAAACCTACCTCACTGTCCTTTCCCCACCCAGTTTTGATAGAACTTATTTCATTGCTTTAAAGTTAACTATAGACTTTCTTTTAATAACTTGAATTTATAAATATATTGTAATATTATAAGTAGATTTTTTCTCTCTATTTTGGAGATTCTGATGACAAAATTTTATGGAAAAAAATATTTATGTCTTATATATAACATATACACACAAATGTGTGTGTGTGTGTGTATAAAATATATCATATTTTTCCAACTGATAGTATTCAGAGAGATAGGATTTCAGGTATACAATATTGATACCAATGTGCCATAAAGGTATATTTATCTACTCAATACATAGATGTAAAAGTAGATGGCTTGATGAAGAAATGTATTTTAAATTAATATATACAGTATAACTTTATTATGTACCATTTCCTTTTCATTTTTGTGGTTAATTAACATATTGAATTGCTAATAAAATATGCCAGCAGTAGATTAGGAAAAACAACCACCATTCAACTTTTTTTTAAATTTCAGAATATTATGGGGGTAAGCACGTTTAGATTACATAAATTGCCTTGGCCCTGCCCGAGTCAACTTTTATTTAAAGCCGTCTGTGGCATAGCAGAGGGTAGTCGCTGGCCAGCTAATAAAGACTCACAATTAAAGACTCACAGTTTGGCCAAATAGCTGGCCTTCTAATAAACATTCGTAATTTGGTTAAAAAAAAAAGACGTTTTTATCCAACCTTTCCTTCTTCTCTTCGTTGCTTCCTTCCTTTCTTCCTTCCTTTTCCTATGTTCCTTTCTCTCTTCTTTCTTTTCTTAATTTTTTCTTTATGCTTTATAGTATGGCTTGATAAATCAGTCCAACTCATTGAAAATCATTTTATTTATTGATGAAATGCAAATAGCCAGCCTAATATTTATACATTCTTTTATAGGTTACTATAAGAGAAAATGCTTTGTAAAATTCTTGATAAATGAAAGATATGGACATTAGATATTTCATGGATATAATTATAATAAAATGTGTAAAAGTGCAGTAAAAATAATGCATATTAAGTATCTACCTAAGTTGAAATCAGTGTTCTTTTATTTTTTTAACAAGCATTTAGATAGAATGTGAAAGTAATTGAACTAAGCATAGGAGATACAAAACTACAACGTCTCTACTTATAAAATATCTCCAATTCCCTAAATGCTACTGTTTCTTTTGTTTTGTTCTGTCTTTAAAAAATTACTCTGTTACATTTCAAGAATGAACACATCTTGAGCACTTAGTGAAGCACAGCACATTATGGCTGTATTGAGCACATCTGGCAGTAAAACCCTTAAAATCATATATAGCCACTGAAACAAACTGCGTTAATTAGTCTGCATGTGACTGCGTATTGTATGTTATTTATGGATTTGTTTTGTTAAGGAGATGCATATTTCTGAGTTGATTTACTAAAAGTACAGTCTGGATTTTATATGGGTGAGAGTGTTATATATTAGGGAGCATAGTCTATTCAGCATCAGATGAAAAACTGTAGTCCTAATTACTAGCCTTTTTGCTGAATAAATACTGTGCTGTTAAACGGAAGTGATGTAACAAGCTTTGGCCGTTATGTACTATATGACACAAAGGAATATATGGCACACTGGTGTTATACACTGCCTTGTGGAATGTGAAATTTTCTGATATTTCAGATGGTGATTACTTTTATCTTCAAGTTTTTATATTTAGAAAAATTAAAATTATATCTACTCACACTCTTCATGCCAGCATAAAAACATTATTGGTAGTATATCCATTAGTTAAAAATATCTAATTGTACATCTCAATATAAAATATCTCAGATATTTAACAATAATTTTTGGTATTAGATCTATAATTACAAATACAATATAACTTTTAAAATGCATCATTTTCATCTTTCTATTTTTTTGTGGCTCAAATTTGTATGTGCAAATACTCAAATCTTTTAAATTTGACCTATATAGGAGATAAGCACACACTGAATTTCCTTTGTTGTCGGGACAGTAGGATATACTTAGCAGCACTCTTTCCCCCTCCCTATTAGATGCTAACAACACTAATGCCTGTTTCTCCCTTTAGTGTGACATCCATTGATATAGTGTGACATCGACATTTCCAAATATGCTCTGCGGGGTAAAATCTTCCCTGGTTGAGAACCACTGAATTGTATCTGTTACAGAATCTTCCCTCTTTAATGTTCCTAGAACTTCTCTCAGGAGCACTGTTAAGATAGTGTGTTTCTGCACGAGCATTAGGAGACATTGGAGTTTCAACAGGCAAAACTGGAAAGACCTTTCAGAACATCCTGTGTACTCAGTACAGACTATACAAAGTCCACATAATATAAGACCACACCAGTCTTAAAGTAATGGCTACTCTAAACTTTCTTTAGGAATACTAAACCTGTCTCAACATGATAAAGCAATGTGTGGGGGAATTGACTACTTGACTTGACACAACAAAATTCAACATCTTTGTAAAGAAAAACAACCAAATTTACACACTTAAAATCTGCAATATGCACTATACAAGAAAAATTACACAAAGAAACAGAAAAATAAACACGTAACAAACAGATAAATAGTAAACAGAAAGAGACTTGGACAAGGCACTGGTGTTGGGATTATCAAGCAAAAATTTAAAGTAGCTATTCTAAATTTGTTCAAAAATGTAAAGAAAAAAACAGACGTAGGATGAGTAAATATATGGTGAATTTCAGAGGGTTAAAGGAAACTATACGCAAAGGAATATTTAGGAATTTGAGAACTGAATATTATCTGAATTAAAAATCTACCAGATAAGCCTACATTAGACTGGGCATTACAGAACAGAGGACTAGGGGAAGAACTGAAAAAAATAAACGGAATTTCAACTTGTGGGACCATATCATTGTATCCGACATATGGATACGATAGACCCAGAAGGAGATAAGAAAAAGAATGGAGCTCACAGGTACAGACAAAATGTGAACAGACTAAAATTTCACAAATTTTGTCAAAAATATCAAGCTATAAGTAAAAGAAACTTCATAAAATGACGCAATAACTAGTTATAATCACTCAAACAATTGAAAACCAAAAATAAAAAGAATTATTCAATATTCAGAAAGAAATCACACATATTCCGGTGAATAATAGTGCAAATGACTGCTAACTTCTCATGAGATAAAATGAAGTCTAGAAGACATAAAACTAATTGTTATCTACAGTAGGAGTGGGGCCCTTTCTGAAAGTGGGAGTTTGGGAACATTCTGGGAAGATGAGAACATTTCAGGAAGAAGGGAATATTCAAAGATGTGATTAGTGAATTTGTCAGAACTAATTGATTTGTACACATCATATCTATGCATTTTACTGGAAATAAATTTTACTTCAAAAATTATAATAATAAGAATATTCACACCTAATGGGTGCGGTGCACACTGTCTGGGGGATGGGAACACTTGTAGCTTTGACTCTGGCAAGGCAAAGGCAATATATGTAACCTAAATATTTGTACCTCTGTGATATTCTGAAATAAAAAAAAAGAGAAAAGAAGAATATGCTAAAAATTCTATAGTTTTATAGGAATTATGTAAAAACAAATCATTGCCCAAAAATAGTGAAAGGATGAATTATTTAATAAGTATCCTGAGGCAGTTAATTTGAATTACTATTCTGTACCATACAAATATTCTACATTGATCCATACAGGACTAGGAAATTTTTATAAATATAAATAAAATGTACAGGTCTATTTTCATTAATGTAATTTAGGGCATGATGTTTCAAGGGGGAAAAAAAAATATAGAAATCACAAATGGAAAACTTTGAAATTTTCAACCATGCAGGTTTTTTTAAACTTTTGAGTCATCAAAAAATTACACAAAATGTAAGTCACAAATTCAAAGTAAATATCTGCCATCTGTAAAACTAACAAATATATATATGTAAGTCCTAAATATAAATTTAAAAAAAGAAAATGAAAATAGTAAACAGCCATTAGTAAAAAAGTGGGAAAAGGATAGTAACAGGCAATTCGTGTAATAGTAATCTATATTATTCAATAAACATATGAAAAATATGCTCAACATAATTAGTAATCTGGAAAATACAAGTTGAAACACAGTGAGAAAATATTTACACTCATCTTATATTTCTAAAAATTAACAAATGTAAAATCACTATTTAGTGAACAAAATGTGAAGCAACTGGAAACCCTAGCTGGTATATCAAATGGTAAACAACTGCAGTGACCACTTTGGCTATATATAGTAAAGTTAAAAATGTGCACATTATATTATTCAAAAAGCCAATGCTTAGTATAATATTAGAGGAAAAAAAGGTCATCTATAGATATAAAGAGACCTGGATAGATTGTTGATTGCAGTATGTTAATAATATATAAATGTTTGAAGTGACATAAAATTTTATAATATCAAAAACTTGGAATTGAGCTAAATGTACAAAGAAAATATACTGTATTCATGCAATGGTACCCCATACGATAAAAAAACAAACCACAATTTTGCAACTTGAATGATTTTCTTGAACACAATATAGAACAAAAAAAGCAAGAAGTAGGAAGATGTATAAAGTATGGTACTATTTAGGTTAAGTTTAATTGTAAGTGGAGCTACATTAAGTGTAGCGTATGTGTGTATGTGTGTATATATATGAATACATACACACACATACATACACACACATGGGACTTATTATATTTTTCTCTACGGTATTTTTCATAGTCTAAAATATTTCATTGTTCTTAGAAAAGAAATTCCTTTCTTTAATCTTTTTTTTTTTTTTTTTTTTTTATAGTGGGGTTCACTCTGGCTAGAGTACAGTGCATCCATAGCTCACAGTCACCTCAAACTCCTGGGTTCAAGTGATCCCCCTCTCTCACCCTCCAGAGCAGCTGGGACTACAGGCCCCTGTCACCATGCCTTGCTAACTTTTTCTATTCTTAGTAGAAATGGGGTCTTGCTCTTGCTCAGGCTGGTCTGGAACTCCTGACCTCAAGGGATCTTTTTGGCCTCCCAGAGTGCTACCATTACAGGCTCGAGCCACCGCCAGCCTCTTTCTTTAATTTTTATAAAGTTTTGTTTAAATTTTATATTAATAAAACATTTATATATTCAAAACATTTCCATTACAATGATATTGTTACATATTTTGTAATTAGGTATTTGTGAAGATAATTGAAATTTTCTAGAAATTTAATTTCACTGTTATTATTGTAGTTGTTTTATACAATAATTTTATAATTACCAAGATAGGAACATTTAAATCCAAGATTCTTAATTTAGTGAATTAGTGAATAGGCTTCAATGCTTTGTGCATCTGGTCAAATGGTATTCATAAGTATACCTGTTTGTGCATGACTGCTTTTCCACCTCACAATAATTTAACAGAAAATTCTCAAAGTAATAACAAAACATTCATATATTCATTATGGAAGTAGATGTGCTACAAATTATTAAAAATCCATTTTTCTTCAAAATGAAAAAGACTAATATAATTTTGTGTTAAGGATATGGAATACTTAATAAGTTTAGAATAAAATACTTTCTTTTAAATTAGAGATAAAATTTGTAAATCCATATGCATTTTAAAAATTTTAAGTAGATTTTTAATATCTTTAATATTACAACTGTTGATAAATTTCATTAGGAAAAATTATGTTTTCAGTGCCACCTTTTCATTACTTTGTTACCCACATACTTTTTAAAGATTTATATAGATCAGCAAGAGCCACAAAGTATACAAAATTCATATTTTGTAGATGATAAATTCGCTAAGATAACTACATACAATATTATACAGTAGAATCTACGAAAGACTTAGAATTAGGTAATTATTATGGTTTCTACCACTATCAATAAAAGTATTATCAATTGCAATATGGACTTCATATTTGGTTTTAAAATAAAATAAAAAAATATATATTTTAAAATATATGCAGTTTACCTGGTTACTTATTTCCTATCTCTATATATACCTTGATACCTCTCTTTCACGAACTGTGCCCTCCTTTAATTGTTCCATTACAATATGCCACCTAACTGATGTTTAAACCTGAAACCTAGGTACATCTTTGAAGTCTCTTTTTCTACCAGTACTCACATCCAAAGTCTCAGCACATCCTATGAAGGCTCCTTGCAATGTATAACATAAGCCATCAACATTCTTCCTTTTTACTGCCTCAACCATAATTAAACCACCACCTTTTCTCACCTGAGATTTTATAAAAGCTTCATTGTTTGCACATGGCTATTTATAACAGTTTTATAAGGCAGTCAAGGAATATATAAAACATTAATCAAATCACCTCACTTATTTTATAATAATAACTCTCTAAATGTTTTTCACAGGGTAGTCCCTGGAGATGTTCTGTGAATATAGCTGTCCTTTATTCAGGTAAATCTGAAAATTTTCCATCTTTTATATCTTCTTTTAAAGATTAAAAATGCCTGTCTACATTTTTTTCAAATTTGTGTTATGCTATGTTTTTTCTTATAGTACCTTTTTTATCACATAGTATTGATACCTCTTAACATCTGATGGAAAAGAAATGACTTTAGGAAATATTGTTTGTTCTTCATTCTGCAACCTAGCTTATTGATGGACCACAATAAATTTCTTTTTTAATGAATAAATCTAGGTTCTCAAAAATTCATGGATATGGACACATAACCATTTATATTATCATATACTTACCTCTGCCTCATTAATATATATTTATCCAATATTAATTTTCTTAATTTTTCCAATGATCAATTGCTATAGACTTTTTAAAATTATGAAAATAGACAAAATTGATGTAATAAAGCATACTATTTTTATATACTTGTATATGTACATCAATTTACATATATATGCATATATGTGATGTATATTATATAGGTGTGCATATATAAATATATTTCCTTTGATTTTTGTTTAAATAAATTAGAAACATTTTATGTATATTTACTTCATGGAGATACCTATTTATTTATTCTTATGACAATGAAAATATTTAATAATTTGAAATGTTGCCATTATTATAATTGAAATATGTAAAGTATCTGAATATATTTCATGAATTATTTAATTTACAATGTTTTACAAATATTAGTTTTAATAATATTTGTGTTGAATGAAGAGTACCAGTTAGGATTAATGATATTTACTCAAATCATATATGTAGTCTACATTTTTAACTCTCAGTTCCTGTATATCTTTAGTCATTTGAATATCATAAAGGCGAAATGAATTAATGTCTCATTGGAAATTGAGAATTATAAATTGTACTCTGAAGTAATATTAATATCATGCTGACTTACATTGTTAGGTAGACTGTCAAACATAAGTTTATTATTACTGTAAATAATTACTTATCGTATTAACTTACAGTAATGATATTACATAAACTAGCATATAATGAATGACAGCAATTCATTCACATAATTAACAGTTATTATGCCTTTATTCAAATGTCAGATTCTATTCAAAGCTCTGGAATTCCAGATATATTATTACTAACAGTTATAATCACTAACTGTGATGACTATTAAGTAGAGTCTTAATAAAAAAAGAGAAGTTATTACGAAGAAAGGAAATTTAATGCAGTGAACTGATTCCGTGAAGGAATTTTGATTAAAGAACTGGAAGAGCAAAAGAAGAGAAACTGCTGGACCTGGGATAACACTTAGGCTGTTCACACATGTAGCCATTGCTGTGGCCATTGCTACTTATACTGCCATTTCCAGAAATAAGAAAAAAATGGCTTCACATTTCCTCTTGCACTTCATTCTACCAAAAGTACTTCTCCTTGAAAGGATATAGTACATGCAATCTAGAAAATGGAGTTTGCAGTTTTTCTGCTCCAGTATTAGTGGGAAATATGTTTTAGAGAAAATGTAGAGCTAATAGATATCTGGCACTTTCTTGAATAATTGTAAGAATAATACTGACTACTGTTTCTTGGGAATTCAATATGCGTTTAAACTGACAGCTCAAAATTTCAGCCCATGCAATGAGTGTTCCATCCTGTGCTTGAGTTTATGTGGCAGCCAAATTAGACATCCATTAATTACAGTAGCTATAAACTAGAACAAGTACATTAGAAATATTGCCTCATTAATTAGCATAATAAACACATAAGGAAGGAACAATCTCTCTAAATTATCTGAATATTTTAGTTATAAAATTATTCAATTTGGAAATTAGAGAATTGTACTGGGGAAAATTCAGCATTATGATAGTTGGTAGCATGTACTGAACTTCCATTGTGTACCAGGAATAGCAGTGCAAACACTCTAGATATACATTTCTTCTTGTAATTCTGCTACATTCCCACAAAGTAGGCACAATTGAGTTAATAGCAGACTCAAACCAACATAACTGTTAAGGAGAAGTTCAGACCTTAACCCAAACTAAGAGAGCATGTACATCAAGCACAGTATGTCACTGCCTCTCTACCTGGTCAATGCTTAATGTGTAAATACAGAACCTAACTCAGTTTTCTTGTTCTTTATCATTACACCCAGTTTTGGCTACCTGATTCTTTCTTTCCATTTAATGTTGTTTTTTATATATATAACATATATAATATGTAAATATATTATATATATATATAAAACATTGTTAAACACCTGCCACTGAATTATGTCTGACCCTAAATGTCATCTACCTTCATCCAGTTATTTGCTTCTACTCAGTCTATTTTATAGTCTTTTTCTACATATGTTTTCACCCTAGTGTCATGATTTTATATTATATTATCATATTTTAATTACCATAAGCAATACTGATCAATTTTCAAAGGAATGGAATTGAATTTCACTTATATTTTTGGAAGGAATGAAATGTGTGCATATTAAATTCTGATTTCAAACAAATTACTAAATAAACAGACATACAAAGAAAAAATAAAATTAAAATTTATGAAACCATCATAACAAATAAAAACTATATTTCTTGAGGATAGATTCTTTTTCATAAATCATTACATGTTGAAAAATAAAACTAAAACAATTTCTTCATTCCAGACTTCAGCATTTTTTGTCTTCCCTCTTCCTAGATGTCTTTATTTTTTACTTTCGCATGTGTTTTTTCTTTTAGTGCTATAACCAAGAAAAACAAAAGATTTTTGAGATTAAAGGGCAGGGTTCTATTGGTTTAATTTTTCTTCTCTTTGATTCAAGATAAGGGAAAAAACTTCTAACACAAAATTCAAAACTTCTTGATTAGCTAATATGTTTTTTCTTCTTATTTTAATTTGTCATGATAGGTATCTTCTTGAATGAACTTTAGATATTAGCAACAATGAAAGCACTTTTATTTTCTGGAAAAACAGAATTGGAAATGGCCATCTGTTCAAACTTCTGTTATCAGAGCTATCCTCTAATGGTATGTCTGTAGCATATTTTCAGAACTTCAGGGAGAAGAGATGACTAATAGGAAACTGTGTTTGTTAATGTAATCCTTAACAATTTAGAAATACATAAAATTAAAATGGGAATATGCATTAATTAAATAAAATTTTTATTTAAGTAACTTTTAGAGTAGCTAATAATCCTAACCTTCAAATGAATGTTTTAAAAAGGAAAGTTTATTTTACTACTATGTACCATCATCTATGAGATGTTTCCTATTATCATCAGCCATTTAAGAAAGAGAAATAAATTAAATTCAAAAATCTTTCAATAACCCAGGACCTTCAGGAGTGTAGCTGGGCTTATAAAAGACAATGTATGAGTTGCAGGTTTCTGTTGCTTTTTGGGGTTGTGATGACGGTGGTTGTTATGTTTCCTAATCTCTTCTAAATATTTTCCTACAATCTGGTGCATATACAAAAACTAAATAGCAGTAAAAACAAGAAAAAGTGAATTTTGACGTCTCTAAAATCTAAACAAATATATACTAGAATTTAAGTGAAAAGTAAATCTTAAAGAATTATTTTGATATTAAATAAAGCAGTATAAAAATGCATTGATTACCCTGAGTAGAAAAATTAATTGGAAGAACTATTTTTAAATTTGTGTGGTAGTCTTATAATATGAAATGGTCTTTTGTTTGTTATAGAGCACATATAAGATCTATCTGTTAAACATTTTAAAAACATCAGTATGCCTTATTTTCCTGAAGACAAATGATCCCTTTAAAAAGAATGTACATGTTTGTGTGAGAGTGTTCTAAATATTTTAATAGCCAACTATCTGGTCTAAAGCACTAAAGATGTGATTTATGTTTAATAAAATGTGGTATATGTATACCATGAGTGTTACTCAACCATAAAAAAAAAAAAAAACAATGGTAAACTAATACCTCTTGCATTAAGCTGCATGGAACTGGAGATCATTCTTCTAAGTGCAGCATCACAAGAATGGAAAAAGTACTCACCATTAAAATGGAACTAATCAAACAACTCTTATGTGCACCTATGGTAATAACATTCATCGGAAGTCAAACAGGGGGCAGGAAGGGATGGGTAAATTCACACCTAACGGGTGCAATCCATACTATCTGGTTGATGGGAACACTTATAACTTTGACTCAAACGGTACAAAAGCAATTTATGTAACTAAAACATTTTGTATCCCATAATATTCTGAAATTTTAAAAAAGGGGAATAAAAAGGAAAAAAAAAGACTTGATATTTAAAACTTGTTTCATGATGTGCTTATGTACTTTGAGTAATACCTGACATATAATTTTGATTTTCTACTTTCTGCTCAAGTGGGAAACTGACCTATTATTAGAACAAGTTACATGTTATATCATGTTCATCTTCAAAATAGCCACATGATGTGTAGTTTATCTTTTAATCCAATAAAGTTTCATGATGTCCAGTGTCACAAAATAGAATGCAGAGAGGCTGAGTATTGAACCCAGTCCCTCTGATTCCTGAAGATACTACGCCATGTTGCCTTCTCTACAGTGTTCTTCCACCACGTAACACTTGACTTGAAAAATATGTCTTTTCCATGAATTCTTATTAAGCTTCATCCTGAAAACACCACATTGACATATAGCATACTTACCTTCAAAAGACCATAATAGTTTGGAAAGGGGATGGCCAATCTCTACAGATTTTCTTTTCAAATGGGAAAATGTAGGTACTCAGTTATATAGATTTTAGAACTTAAATATTAGAGGGGGTGCATGCATTTATCACAGTAATAACTCAGATTGACCGTATCACAGTTTCTCTTGCGTTGTGCAGCTTTCAACCCCAAATTCCTGTCATATGTTTGGCTTCATATTATATATGAAGAGATAAATTTTATTTAGGGTAATTTTTCCAGGGCAGTAAGATTCATGCTTCCTTCTCTTTCTATCCATCCTGTCCTACCTCCTTTCTAACATCCAGGAACTTGTCATTCATGACACTCATATTTATTTTATGGTACTGTTATTTCATTTCTTCTCTTTTGAATCTATCATCCCCTTGTGCTATTCCAAAAGGAATTTGGGGAAGAAGGTAAGTGCCATCAGACTCTATCTTAAACCAGAAATCTTCTGTAATTTCAAAAATTCTCTCTTTTTTTTTCTTTAGTCTTATGTGATACCTATCAGAATAAGGATAGGAATTTTAGATTTAAGAGAGGATTGCTACTTGCTGCTGTGAATTTTTCAGTGCTTACTTATAGTCATCTTTATACCTAATTAGATGGCACCTCTGCCTGAAGATGGGACGGAGCACTTTCTGAGGACTGAGATGTTATAACAGATTATTTTATTCTGGGAGCACACCACTTCCATATATCACTTGTACCCTGAAAAGGCCATACTCAAGAGCTGAACAGAGGCTCGTTTATTTTTTAAACCTCTATATTTTTTTTGGTGGTACATTATATAGCATAATTGTGGCAAGAGATAGTTTTTATAGCTACATACTACTTACCTAAGTAATTTCAATGTCTCAGACACAGTATTATTTGCTAGGAATACAAAGATAATTAAAACATAATTCTGGATGTATAAAGCACATGCCAATGAAAGCAATCATATGTAAAAACAAATTGATAACAATATATTAGATAGTATATCAACAGTGTCAGCCAACATATTTTAAAGAGGAAAAGAAGTACCTTGAAAGTTAATAGAAATTTATTATGTAATAACTACGTTCCAAGCCATTGTATACAGAGGGATTTCCAAAATAAAAGTCAAGGAGTCATGGAATGATATATTCTTTAGAAAGAACAATCACCTCAAGATTTACTATTAATAACAGGTAATTCAAACTTAAGCAGGCTTTCTGTGGTGTTTATAAGAAACAACTTAGGTAGGTTCTGATGTCCATATTTTGTAGATGAGAACATGAGGTTTAAAATATTTGAAAAGCTAATTTGCAAAGTTATTATGGAAGAGAATAAGGATTTAAATGTAAGTATTTTGTATATAAGCCTAATATCATTCCAGTAGACTAGAGGGGGAAAAGGCTGTTAGAAATTGCAGGCTAGTTGGTAAAAAATTAAAAGTTGATAAGGGAGAAAATCGGAATTAAGCATTTTCAGGGTAATCTGGAAAGGGCAAATGATTGCCGGGAGTTAAGACCTGGGAGAGAGTGTAACTGCAAAGGCAAGAACAAGGAAAATTCACTTGAGGGTGAGTGAACTGTTCTGCATCCTGTTTGTGGTTTGGTTTACATGACCTGTGTAGTTGTTAAAACTCACAGGAATGTATCCCCAAAGGGAGTGTGTCTGTGTGTGTGTGTATGTGTGTGTATAATATAAATAAATATATATAATTCCTCGGTCTCAGGAGGCTTCGATGCTAAGGAAAAAGGTAAGAAACTTTCAAGACAATCTGAGAAAATCAACCAGTGAGGCAGGAACAAAATCATGAGTGTGGTATTCAGGAAGTCAAATGAAGAAAGGAGTAAGCAGTGAGTATCTGTGTCATATATGCCTGATATACTTTGTAACATGAGGATTGAGAATTCACCATCAGATTAAGCCATGGAGAAGTCATTACCATGACAGGAGCATTTTTGGTGGATTATTGAGACAAAAGCTTGATTGCAGAGATTTTAAGATAGAATGATATTAGAAGCATTGTAAACCAGCATAGATTTTTGGCTTTTGTCTTAAGTGTGGGGATAATAACAGCATCTTTGTATACTAATGGCAATGATGTGTTATAGAGCAAAACATGATAATGTATGAGAAATGATAAGAAATGCTGTAATTAATTTTTGACTAAAGCATAGAAGGAAGGATTTTGTAAATAAGTGGATAAATGGATTAATAGAAGCAGATTTACCTAATTCTGTTCATTGTATGATGCACCTATTTGTTTTCCATTTTAACATCTCATGTTTAAATTCATTGTACAGCTGATGATGTGTTAAAGTATAATTGATAATATTTTATTTTATTTTGTAAAGTTACATAAAAATAAGACTATCCTATAAGTAATACTATGCTAGATTTTCTGGAATGTAGTATTTTATCTATAGAAATAGAAAGGAAACAGAGTATGTGTGTATAGATGCTGGTAGATTGTTAGATGTGGTGGTGGGACTCTGTAGACATTCTTTTGAGGTTGTTTTAATTTTCTAAATAAAGATTAATATAAGGTCATCAGGTAAGACATAGATGGAAAACAATACATTGAAAATGTGAAGAGAAAGTAGAATGTGTGGTAAAGTTTTGTAGGGGAGAGAATATAATAAACAGACTAGAAAAACACATTACAGTTGCTAAGCAAAAATAGATTTATCATTATAAATTTATTAGTATAAGTTTAATTGAGAATTTCAAGTACGATTGTATATTTTTCTTCAGTCATATTCAAGTTCAATGGAGCAGTCAAAGAAGGGATGAAGAGTTGATTTAATTACCATTAGAATTTTGCCAATCAAGTAAGAGAATCTAAGAAAAAGCAAATTGTTTTGGGTTGTATGTAAGAGAATGATTATAAGGATTGGCCATAGAATTTAACTGGAGTAAACAAGAAATAAAAAGAGCACAAACAGTAAGGGACTGAAAGTCCGGCAATACCAAAAGGTTGTTGGATTTATGGCAAAAAAGTGAGCAAAAATGATAAGAGATAGTGGCCACAGAGTGAGGTGCTTAAGTTGCTACTATACAGAGGTTGTATTTATTGGTAATACTAAAGTTTAAATTAAGCTGAGGTAAGGTTGGCAACAAAATTATTGGAATACTGAGAGGTTTATATGTTGGAAAGCCCACCAACACGTATTTAAATTACGAGAATTAAAATAGAAATAATTCTATAGAAAAACTGAGGTACTTGTTAAAATCTGTAACAAAAGAAATACAACATGGAATTAGTGGATGACTGCAACAGTGAAGGACAGTTGATAATGTAAGTGGATAATGTGATGATTAAAGCTGAGTGTGATGGTTAATTTATCAACTTGTTTGAGATAGGGGATGTCCAGATAGCTGGTAAAACATTTAGGGCTTGTCTGTCAGAGTATTTCTGAGAGAAATTAACATTTAAATCAATAGACTGAGTAAAGAAGATCCATCCTCATCAATATGGACAGGCATCATCCATTTCATTGTGGGCCCAAATAGAACAAAAATGTGGAGGAAAGGAAAATTCTCTCTCTTAAATATCCATCTTCTCCTCCCCTTGGATAGTGAAGTTCCTGGATCTTGGGCCTTCAGTCTTAGAATGAATTACACCACTGGCTTTTCTAGTTCTCCAGCTTATAGATAGCAGGTAGCAGGTTTTCTTGGTCCTGATAATCACAGGAACAAATTCCCTTATCTTCTATTGTTTACTTTTTTCTGCAGAACCCTAACTAATACTCTGATTGTGAGGAGAAAAAACTATGAAAACAGCAATGAAAATCAGAGGCTACCGGCTGTTAAAGAAAAACTAAACTGAAACAAGGTGAGCAAACAGAAATTGATTTTATTATGATACTATTGCCAACAATAAGAAATAAAAGCAGGGAAAAGACAGAAAAGGTTTTAACAGCTGAGATGGGGAGATTGTAGACTATCTGTGTTTACTTATTGGTTCTACTCAAAGTAAAAGTAAATTGTCTTTCCTAAGAGAAGATAATTTTACAGCTTGGAGCAAAGTACCCGCCACAGTTAGGCTCCTGATTTACCACACAGGCCGGGAGACAGGGGTTCCATCTTCCTTAATGTTTACATTTCAAAGCAATGGCTCCTAGGTCTTTGAAAAAGACAGTTTTGGATAGTAAAACTTGGAAGTAGTTTTTACACCTCAAAGGGGCAGAGAAAGAATTTACAAGTTTTCTAAAGTAAATGATTTAAGAAAAGAGAAAAGTTATCTACAGCTTTGTCAAGATGAGGAGACCATTAAAGCTTCCTTGATCACTATTTGATTTCCATTCTTAAATACATTTATCTGATGCCAGTAGGGAAAAAACTACTAAAGAGGCCTGAATGGGATCTGGGTTCTATTAGAGCAAACAAAATAAAATATATAGACATCTAATGGGTGTGGTGAGCACCGTCTGGGGGATGAACATGCTTGAAGCTCTGACATGGGTGGGGCAAAGGCATTATGTGTAACCTAAACATTCTTACTCCCATAATATGCTGAAATAAAAAAGAAAAAAAAATGAAATATACGAGGTTGAGGGTTGTTGTGGTTTGAATGTGTATTGTCTCCCTCAAAACTCGTGATGAAGGCCAGGTGCAGTGACTCACATGTGTAATCCTAGCACTCTGGGAGGCCAAGGTGGGGGAATCAGTTGAGGTCAGGAGTTCAACACCAGCCAAAGCAAGAGCCAGTCTCTACCAAAAATAGAAAAAATAGCTGGGTGTGGTGGTGCATGCTGCCTGTAGTCGCAGCTACGCTGGAGACTGAAGCAGGAGGATTGCTTGAGCCCAGGAATTTGAGGTTGCTGTGAGGTAGGCTGATGCCACAGCACTCTAGAACCAGGTGGAGAGGAAGACTCCATCTCAAAAAAAAAAAAGTCAAAAACAAAAAATCTTATGATGAAATTTCATTGCCAGTGTGATGATGTTGGGAGATGTTTTGGTTTTAGAGGCAGATTCCTCATGAACAGATAAATTGTGTCTGATGGGAGTGAGTTCTCACTCCCCTTTCAGTAGATTGGATTAGTTACCATGAGAGGGGTTTATTATTCATTGATACAGGCTGCCTCTCCTGTTTGGTCTGTTTACATGTACTGACTTCTCTTGCTGTTTTTCCACCATGTGAAAGGACTGAGTCCCTCACCAGATAGGCTGACAATCTGGAACTTTCCAGCCTTCAGAACTGTGAGCTAAATAAACCTCTTTTCTTTATAAATTACTCAGTTTCAGGTATTCTGTTATAGCAATAGAAAAGAGATTAAGACAAAAATATTGAGATTTTTCTGCTGATGGACCATGAAATTCAGAGGGCTCAGGAAGGAGGAATCAAGAGTTCATAGTGATAAAAATTGGTAGCCAGAATAGGGATCTGGTGTGATAGGGATTATAGTGCAAAAGATAAGGGCTGACTCAAGGGTCTGAGACATCTTGTGTAACTCAGATATAAAAGATATTAATACAAGACTGAGAGATGACTTATAGGCATAAGGGTGTATATGGAGTATAATGAATCAACCCTGGCTGGTACAAGGGAAATGAGCGTGATGAGTATGTACATGATGAAGGATAGGAGAGGACAGGTTTCCAGGGCTCCAAGCTGATCCTTACTGACAGAGTTGAGGATACTGGGGAGCTCTACATTGCCCAAAATGTGGAACCCAATCGTCCCCTGCAGATGGAGGAGAGAAATTATACAGCACTGTGGTTTTAATATTTGTGCCAGAGGCTCTATTTTAACACTGTAAAGGGATGGGTAGGCCTTCTCCAATGGAAGGAGCTTTCCTTTGACTGTCTTGAGTATATGGAGGACTGAGCAAACTGGCACAAAGTCAGATACAACTGATAATCTCACATCTTTTTCATTGAAAAGAAGCCAAGAGATTAACGTGCTGTGACGACTCTTGGATTCAATCAAAGCAATTATTGTACATTTCACATATTTGATTGCTAAATTCTTCAATAGAACAAAGGGCTCTCTTGTATTAAAAAGTTTCTTAAAATCACATCAAACCTCTTTATTTTATCAATGAAGAAATTGAAAGGCAGATAAATCAAGTTTATTCGCAAAATACATGAAGGAAGATAGAAATTGAATCAAGAGAGATTAGTTTCACACAATAAAGAGTAAATACATATTTTTTTTTCTTTTTATACTTTTTTTTTTATTTCAGCATAATATGAGGGTACAGATGTTTAGGTTACATGTGTTGCCCTTGCCCCCTCTCCCCCCCTCAGTCCAGGTTTCAAATATGTCCATCCCATTGCGTGGTGCACATTGCACTCTTTGTGTACACATATAC
>CAUYSK010077037.1:0-33020 GCA_963575035.1 Avahi laniger | reverse complement strand
CCTCAGCCTTCCAAGTAGCTGGCACTACAGGTGCATGTCACAATGTTCAGCTAATTTTTCTATTTTTTTTTTTAGAGATAGGGTCTCACTCTTGCTCATGCTGGTCTCGAACTCCTGACCTCCCGCCACAGTCTCCCAGAGTGCTAGGATTACAGGAATGAGCCACCTCGCCCAGCCAAAATATAGTATTTACTTGTTAACTACAAAGTAAAATATCATAGAACATACTATACTTTAAAGAGTCAACAGTTTAGAAATTTTCCAAAATCAAATGAAAAATATGTCATTATTGATACTTAGGCCTGATGTCTAAGCAAACAGTTCATTTTGGACAAACCTATTACTCTAATGGAAACTTCATCAAGCTTGTGGTCTCCAGTTGCTCCGGGAATAAAGAATGCTACACCTCCTTTACAATAATTAAGTAACGACTGAGGGAAAGGATCCAATGAAGGAAGGGACCCTTTCATTCGAATCTGAAAGTAAAGAATAATAGAATATGTTAGTTACCAGTAGTAGTACAAATCATTTTTTAATGAAACTATAAAAGAACGTGCCAGGTAAGATAAACTATAAGGAATGGAAAATACAGCACAGTTTTCTACTATGTAAGGAATATACCCCTGAAATTAACTACACTTTCAGAAACTTACAAATTTAATTCAAGAAATTCACTAGATTATATCTCAAAAGAGAAAAAAGATTCTAACTAAATCATTTGCACTCTCTTATAAGTTAATTTTGCCTGTAGAAGAACAATTTAATGTTATTTGTTCCTGGTTTTCCCCACAGGCATAATAAAGAAAATAAAGAAATTTGGGTATCTAATTCTCACCCAAAATAAGACTATGTATAGAAGCTAAAAACAAATACAAAAAATTTACATCATAAGTTACATATATAACTTTTAAAAACTAATCTATAAATGACAGAATTAGGCAGTCACCACTTGGCAAATCCTAATAAAATAATGCTTCTAGGTAAGAATCATCGATAAATGCTGATTTAGGTAAAAAGTTGATGGGTTGATGGGGACCTTGATAAGACAATGTGATATGACCCAAATTCATTGACCAATCTTAGCATCACAAAAAGTGAAATGAGCTGGGACACACGTGCTGCATGACATGGTGCAACAGAAGTACACGACACTTACGAAGAATTCATTTCTAAGAAAATTTAAACCTAAATCTATTCAAACCTGTCTACCTCAATGAGTGCAGATTACCAGTTTACAGGAAATAAAAGGAAAGAGGAACAAGTTAAATGATACTAAATGATGAAACAATCAGACAAATCTAGAATATGGTACAGGACAAATGACCCAATTTCTCTAACAAATCAAAAATAAAAAGGGGGGAGTCTGTTATAGATAAAAGGAAAGGGCAGCTGGATGGAGTGGTGCACGCCTTAGTCCCAGCTACTCGGGAGGCTGAGGCAGGAGGATCACTTGAGCCCAGGAATTTGAGGTTGCAGTGAGCTATGATGACGACACTGCACTCTTACTCAGGCAACAGAGCAAGACTGTCTCCAAAACAAACAGAAAAGACCAGCAGGCTTTCAACCTATTTTCTCCTCCTACTAGTCACTTTCAAAAAGATGCAAACTAATCAAATTCCCTTGTAAGCATAGTAGTGACAGACTTCCTGTCAAATACATTAATGGCAGGATGGTACTAACAGGTAAAGACATAGAGCCAGCAAGGAAACAGGGGACCTCGGTCCTGTAGCCACATGCAACTGAATTCTTCCAACAATCTGAATTAGCCTGGAAATGGATTTTCCCCTAGAACCTCTAGAAAAGAATACAGCTCTGCTGCTGCTGATTGGCCTTGTGAAACTCTAAGCAGAGACCCAGCTGAGCCACCCTTTTGCCTGGACTTCTGAAGCACAGAAGATGTGAGATAATAAATGGGTATTCTTTTAAGCTGCTAAATTTGCAGTATTTTGTTAGGATGGAAATAGAAAACTAATAGAGCACAGAATATTTATTTTGGCACCATTTTTAACTGAGATGTAACTCACATACCATAAAATTTACCTTTTATTTTGAGATAGAGTCTCACTCTGTTGCTCCAGCTAGAGTGGAGTGGCATCATCATAGCTCACCGTGACCTCCAACTGCTGGGCTCAAGCAATCCTCCTGCCTCAGCCTCCCAAGTAGCTGGGACTACAGGCATGCACCACCACACCCACCTAAGTTTTTCTATTTTTAGTAGAGATGGGTGTCTCACTCTTGTTCAGGCTGGTCTTGAACTCCTGACCTCAAGCGATCCTCCCGCCTCAGCCTCCCAGAGTGCTAGGTTACAGGAGCGAGCCACTGTGCCCCCAGCTAAAATTCACCTTTTATTTATTTATTTTTAGAGATAAGGTTGCTCAGGCTGGTCTTTAATTCCTGGGCTCAAGAGATCCTCTCGCTTCAGCACCCCAAGTAACTGGGACTACAGACGCGTGCCACTGTGCCAAGCTGACATTTACTTTTAAAAAGTGTACAATTCAGTGGTTTGTAGTATACATTCACAAAGTTAAGCAACTAGCACCACTGCCTAATTCCAGAACATTTCCATCACCCCAGAAGAAAATCATGGGCAGTCATTTCCCATTTTGCCACTCCCTTGCCACTGGCAACCACTACGCTATTTCTGTCTCCACTGTGATGACAAAATATCAAATGAGTACAGTTTTAACTTATAGTTTTACAGAGGCTATATACAAATTTCACAAATCTTTTTCTCTAAAAAGTCTAATTTTAAAAAATACTCGATAGCTTCTCAAAGTCCCTCTAAAGGTTCCTACAAAAAGAAGTTGTAGGTTCTTGTTTTAAATTTAATTTTAAAGTTATATGCTATCTCTTAAAAAATTTTAATTTTAATAATGGCTGAATTAAAAATATTTGGAAATGATAAAATTTATTTCCACATTTCAGAGAGTGACAGCAAGCCTACAAAGGACTTGCAGCTGGATAAGGAGGCATATTAGGTGTCCCATTGCCTGGAAAGCAGATAAAAAATGCAGCGATAGCTCAGTTCAAGTCAGCATAGAAGGGGATGACTGCCCCAGAATCAAACGGGGTTGCCCATCTCACAAGATAGCAAGGGGTGCCCCTGACTCGTGGAGTCTACTGAAAGGAAACTGCTGAGAAAGTACTCTAACTTTCCATGGTTTGAACCCACAGAAGCCCCCAGAAATGTAGATAATATCTCAGGGAGAAGAGGGAGAAAGCCCTAAACTGAGTTTAAATCTTCAATGATTATGTGTGGTGGGTGAGGGATGAGGGACAGGGGAAGTAACTGGAATTCCCTGGAATTAACTGACTTGATTACACTGTCTATTGCCAGACAGGCTGCAACTAACCTAGAGACCAGATTCAGAGTCCTTATCTTTCACAGAAAGAACCTGGTCTGGCCAGGTTGCTTACTGTAAATAAACCTAGGATTTATGGATTTATAGGGCAGGATTCCTTGAGAAAATGTCACAATCATAAACATTATAGTATAAAAATTGGTATTTTTCGTTAACACAACACATAAATAACTAAGACATTTCCATACCTTCTGCATGACTTTTCTTGCCCACCTCAACTGCAAGATATACCACTGTGCTACAGGAAAAGAACATCGAGCTGCCCGGAAAAGCAAGAGAATACGCTGTAGGATTCCAGACACCTTTTGGCGATTATCTTTTTCAGCTTTTAAAAGAGGATCATCACCATCTTCCTGAGGAAAATAAAACAATCAATTTCAGTGGCTAGTAATAAAGAATTTAAATTGTTAAAGTGAAAATAAAGATAGGCTAATGATATTCGGTGCTTCTCAAACTAGAATGTTCCTGGAAATTTATGAAGGAAATTTTTAGCCATAGACTCTGAGATTTCAACTATAGCTACTGCTAGTGTCAAGGAAAGATTTCTTTCCCCTAAAACAATGTAAAGGCTAAGTTGATCCTAATCCCAAGTCTTACCCTGTAACAGTTAAAGTTCACCACTCCTGACTCCACTGGTGGAATGTTACAGAGAGAGCTCCTTCTAAGGAGAATACCTTTTCCCTTTCTCTGCCTCGAAAAATCCTACAATATTCAATATCACCTCCTCTCTGAAGCCCTCCCCCTCTGTGCTATACTCATACTTTGCTCACACTTCACTGAAGCTTTTACCAATTTATTCTGTACTGATTTATGTTTCTGTTTCCTACTATACTGAGAACTTCTAAAACCAAAGCCTTGTCATTTCATGTATTATCATAATGCACAGAATAAAGTCCCACGTGTATTATAGGATCCAATAAATGTTTGTTGAATAAATGTTATTCAAACCAGTTGCTAAAGATTATTTTCCCAGAGAATGAAATAATGTGAATTTGTAAACATTTGCTTCCCCAATATCTTTCCTCCCTGCCCACTTCTTAACAGTACTCAGCTTTTATTTGGGTATCTACCTCTCTCCTACATAGCCCATATGATTCAGGGAAAGCTGATCCTACATCCCCAGCTTCCAAGGAAGGCTCTAATTGCATGCCAAGAAGTACCTTGCATTAACCCTAGCCAAGGTGACTCATTAAAGGACAGGCATATGACCTAAGCCAGTCTCACAGAGTAAATCTCAGTATTCTTGCTTAGAATGCTGGGACAGAAATAATTTTGCTGTTTTTCTTTGTCCCTCTCTTTTTCCTGTGAACATGGACAAGGTGTCCTTAGAAGCTGTTGGAACCCTTCCTTCTCCCACAAAAGGAACTAGCTTTCAGGTGAAGATGACACCTTAGAAAACAAACTAAAGAGAAAAAAACAGCCCAATCTTTGGTAACATAACTGAGTCAGAAACCTTCCTACCATGGGTTTCTCAATTGTGTAAGCCAATAAGTGTCTTTATTGTTTAAACCATTTTGACCAGGTTTTCTATTAATGCAGCACAAGGGACTCTAATTGATATATGGTGACATTTAGAAGAAATTCTACCACTGAAAATTACTTTAATAAAAAATAATAAAATGAAACATTACTAAAAATAGTAACCACTCAGACTACTCAAACTGGTATCAGCACAGAAAATCCAAAACTACCTTAAATGCCCCTTCTAATTTCTAAACCAATATATCGAAGACTTAGATGTGAGAGGAAAGATGAATTATTGAAAATGCCATGGACTATTTATTCCTGCCATTTGTAATATATTATATTTGTAATATCAACAAGTGAAATATTTTTAACCTATCAAAACATAACTTTGGGCTGGGCACGGTGGCTCGATTCCGTAATCCTAGCATTCTGGGAGGCTGAGGCGGGAGGATGACTTGAGGTCAGGAGTTCGAGACCAGTCTGAGCAAGAGTGAGACCTAATATCTACTAAAAAATAGAAAAAAATTAGCAGGCGTGGTGGTGCGCGCCTGTAGTCCCAGCTACTTGGGAGGTTGAGGCAGGAGGATCACTTGGGCCCAGGAGTTTGAAGTTGTTGTGAGCTAGGCTGACACCACGGCACTCTAGAGACAAAGTGAGTCTCTTGTCTTAAAAAAAAAAAAAAAAACCAAAAAAACAAAATAAACTCTAAATATAACAAATGGGAAATAAGGACAAATCTAGATATAGATAGAAGCTGAATAGTGAAATGGGAAGTAGTAAAGAAACAATGCCAGAATCACTTCAAAGTATTAATCAAATATGTTTAAAATATAAATAATTTACAGTAACACTTTAAATCTTAAAAGCAGCTAATTGTAATGTTATAATTTTTAATAAGAGCAGAGGAAAAAGTTCCTGAGGAGAATACAGTATTGCTATTTATAAGACACAACTATCAATTAAATAGTGCAGGAGAAAAAAATGACATTTCAAATCAAAAATCAAAATAAGTCTTTCCAAAAAGACAAAAGTAGTAAAAAGACTGAAATAGTGCATGGCTTGTAATTCTGACATTCATTATTTTATTTTTGTTAGCCTAAACAAATGCTATTTTTCAGACGTCCAGATATTGAGAAATATCTCTTAATTTTGCAATATTATTACAATGATTTTAACATTTATTAAAGAATTTCTATGTGTCCCAGGTCCTGAGCTGGAAACTTTTATAGGATATCTCACTTACTCTTCAAAATAATTCTATGAGAGGTACTATCATCACCTGCATTTTACAGATACAGAAAATTAAACAGCAGTTTAGTACATTACCTGAGATTATACGATCAGTAAATAGCAAAGCTGGGACCCAGAAGTTTGTCTTCAGAACCTGCATTTTTAATGTGATAACTATTGTCAAGCTGGTTATTTTAAGAATAGGACAAAATCAACTTTAAATTAGTTAAAAAGATTAATGCACTAAGCTTACTTCACTAAGAATAGCTGGCTGGGGACAAAATAATGGAGGAGCTGGAAGATACAAGCCGACTGGCACTAAGCCCCACAGTCTCTTACTGAAGTCCTTGGCAGAATCTATCAGAAGCTGAAATGTCTCTGAAAGAATATCCGCATCGGCCATAACTGATGCTTTCAGTACTTCTTGCACTGAACCAAATAGCAGATTTGCATCTTCTTCTTCAATGGGATCTACCAGATACAAAATGTGGTAAAAGAGTTAAAATTTATATTAAACTTCTCATCCTATTTTGTAAAATAAAATTTCAAATCTAAAAAAGCTGTCTGTGAAGAAGAAACACAATGGTTGACATGCAAAATATCCAATCTCACAGACAGAAATTTATGAACTCTCCTGTTACTTAAAGATTACAGGCAATCAGAGCATAACAGTTTTTTTCCAGAATTAGATAAGATACTGCAGTAATAACTATACAATAAAAATATTCCTGGAATATAGTTCTGAGTGAAAAAATAATAGTATTTGAAAAAACATTAATGAGAAAGAGAATGTCAAGAAAGACAACAAAATAATATATATTATGTGAAGGCAGTGGGAGAGTAAGTTTTTTCTTTTAATAGCCCATGATAGTTCTTTTATAACAAAAGTTAATAAAAATGACTTATGAAGTTAAGAAAACAGAAAAATACAAAATAGCCATACATATAACATGGCTTCAACTATGTAAATATCTGTATATATGTGGACATGTCTCAGAAGACAAAATGCAAGATGTAAGCGGTAGAATTGGAGACTTAGAGTTTCTTTCTATTATGAAATACTGTGAGCATATTGTACAGAATATGATAAACACTCATTTACTGACTTATTATCCTTTCTGATATTAACATTTTTGCTATATTCAATTTAGGTAGCCACTGTCCAGAATCTGGTGCAGATATATTGGAATTCCAATTAGACATATATTATCTTTCTGTTCTATATACAAGGCTTAACATCTCTTTCATATTTTTCAGTTCTGTATCTTTATATATTTTGTATATATTTATCTTTATATCTCTATATATTCTGCAGGTATATATAGCTCAAATTCAACTTCCAGTTCACTAATTCACTCTTAAACTAGTCTAATAACTTTAACCACCTAGTGAACCTTTTGTTTTAAAATCAGGTTTGTTGAGGCATAATTTATATATAATACAATTCACCCTTTTAAAAGTATATAGTTCAATAAATTTTAACAAATCTACACAGGCCTATTAGATCATTTTCATCACTCCAAAAAAGTTCTCTTATGCTCTTTTGTAGTCAATCCTCCCCTTACTCTAAGGCAACCTCTTATCTGTTTCCTGCTTCTATAGTTTTGTTTTTACAGAATGCCACATTAATGGATCCATACAGTATATAGTCTGTTTCTGATTTCTTTCATTTAGCATAATGGTCCTACAATTCATCTGTGTTGTTACATGTTACCAGTAACATGTAACAACATGCTTGCTCCTCTTTGTTATTATTCCATTTTACAGCTGTATTGCAATTTGCTTATCCATTCACCAGTTGATGAACATTTGGGGTGTTTCCAATATTTTGGCTGTTACGAAAAAGCTGCTATGAACACTCATGTATGGATCTTTGGGTGGACCTATGTTTTCATTTCTTTTGGGTAATATCTAGGAGTGAAATCCTTTGAGGTTTTAGTTGCTCTTTGTTTCTTAACTCTGTGGGAGAATTTTCAGATCATCTAAAAGAACATAATGCCAGAACTAGAAGTTCAGAATTGGGGATTTTTTAGTCCTTTTCTTAAAATTCATTTTTCATGAAGTAACAGTATCTTTTCATTAATTAGAAATAGAAGTGCACAGAAAATTTTCAAAGAAAAGTTTACACTTAGATTTTCAAGTATTATGGATTCTCTCAAGAAAAAGTTATAAGTTTTAGGAATCTAGAGTTAGAAGTCTCACTTCTTAGGTCTGTAAGCACTAAAAGAAACCCAAGGGCCCCACGATTGTCCTGGTTTTACCATTCAGTATACAACTTTAATTAACTGATTAAATTACTTTTTGTCTAAATTTCTTCATCTGTGAAACATAAAAATTTTATAGGATTCCTAAATATATATAATGCATGTAATATATTATTAATTTTTTAATACCATTTTGAAATTTTCAAATAAAAAATATCTATGATTTATGAACTAGGTGAAAGTTTAACTAACTCACTTTTACAAACCCTTCCAGGTTTGAGATTCTATGAATCTATGACTGCAAAAGAAAATGATACAAATGAAGCAAAATACAATTAGCATAAAAGTATGTATGGAAAATCAGAAAATCATTCAGTTATTAATCCTCGTGTTTGAGCTGCCATCAATTTTGGATGCTCCCATGATTAATTATAAATACCATACTTTAACTTTTTGATAAGCTTATTTCAAAGTGTTAACACATTTGTTGATATTTATAAGCTCTTAAACTATCATAAGGTTTATATTAACCCGATACATGGGTCAGACCTTATATAGATAACACACCTGTGAATTGTTTATATTTAGTGCCCGTTTCATTTTTTGCTTCCAAAGAGGCTGGCTGACCTAAATAACACTGCAGTTTTTCCTGAAAAATCTGTGCTGGAGTTATATTTAATGGTAGATTCAGACCCTTTTTCTTGGACCTGAAATGATAGCAAATTAAGGAAAATGAATCCAAATTTTGAAGAAAGGAGAGATTTTACACATCAAGAACTAAATATGAAATTTTAAGAAACAATGGAATTTGGCCGGGTGCAGTGGCTCATGTCTGTAATCCTAGCACTCTGGGAGGCCGAGGCAGGAGGATTGCTTGAGCTTAGGAGTTCAAGACCAGCCTGAGAAAGAGCAAGATCCCGTCTCTACTATAAATAGAAAGAAATTAGCCAAACAACTGAAAATATAAAAAATTAGCCGGGCATGGTGGTGCATGCCTGTAGTCCCAGCTACTCAGAAGGCTGAGGCAGAAAGATTGCTTGAGCCCAGGAGTTTGAGGTTGCTGTGAGCGAGTCTGACGCCACGGCGCTCTAGCCAGGGCAACACAGTGAGACTCTGTATCAAAAAAAAAAAGAAATAATGGAATTCACTTTTTTTAATTCATCCTGCATTTTAAAAAGAAATATTCAAGAAATATTATTTTAGATGGGCTTCCATGATTATGATCCTAATATATTTCCCCATTTTCATTTCCAACTGCTGCCCTAAATATGTACTCTATTCAAACTGAACGAAAACTTGTGTTTTACCAAATGGCTTTGCACATGCTTGGAATGTTCTCTCTCCTTATAGCTGGTCAATTTGTCAAGACTGCCAATTTGTCAATGCCCATCGCAAATGGTATCTCCTATGTAAAGTATTTCCCGTCTTTCCCCCACTTGATATCACTTTCCCCACTGTACCACTGGCACTTTTCTTATCATACTATGTAAGTTATAATAATGTTTTGTTCTATTTTCTTACTTAATTTATTTATTTCTAGAGACACGGTCTGACTCTGAGAAGGTCTTGCTATGTTGCCCAGGCTGATCTTGAACTCCTGGCCTCAAGAGATCCTTCCACCTCATCCTCCCAAAGCACTAGGATTACAGGCATGAGCCACCACATTCAGCCTGTTTTCTCTATGAAAGTATAGAAACTATGTGCCACTGAAGTATATATCCACCAAAATACCTTGCATACAGCTTGGAACAGAGCAGTTAATAAATAAATCTATGTTGAATATTGAATTGAAAAATATATAAAAGAGCACTGCCATAATATACAGAAAAGTTAAAATCAGAGATTAGTTAGCTTAAAATGCAAATCCTATCTGGATAAACTCTCTCATTGACTATAAGCCCTTTAAGGGCATTACTAACATACTAATGTGCTAAATCAGTGGTTCCCAACCTTTTTGGCACCAGGCACCAGTATTGTGGAAGACAATTTTTCCATGGACCTGGGATGGGGACGGTTTTGTGATGATTCAAGCATATTACACTTATTGTGCAGTCAAACCTCTCTGCTAATGATAATCTATCTGCAGCTACTCCCCAGCGCTAGCATCATTGCCTCAGCTCCATCTCAGATCATCAGGCATTAGATTCTCATAAGGAGAGTGCAACCTAGATCCCTCACATGTAGTTCACAGTAGAGTTCGTTCTCTTATGAGAATCTAATGCTGCCGCTGATCTGACAGGAGGCAGAGCTTAAGTGGTGATGTGAGTGATAGGGAGTGACTGTAAATACAGGTTCCTCGCCCACTGTTCATGTCCTCCTGTGTGGTCAGTTCCTAACAGGCCACGGACCAAACCAATACTGGTCCACAGCCCAGGGACTGGGGATCACAGTGCTAAATAAACATTTTAACACAAATTAAGTAAGCCATGGAGCTGCCCAACACAGTGACCAATAAACTGCATGTGGCTACTGAAATTAAAATTAATTAAAATTAAACTGAAAATTCAATTCCTTGGTCTCCCTAGCCACATTTCAATAGTTACCTGTGGTTAGTGGTACATATTGGGCAGCACACATACAACATTTTTATCATTGAAGAAAGGTCTACTGGACAATGCTAAACTAAGGATTTCACATAATATGTAAATACCAGCAATAAGAGAAACAGAAAATACTTTAGATGGTACTATTATACTTTATCTTAACTCAAGCTTGCCTAAAAATACGTACCTCATAAAATTGCTATCATGTTTACAGAACAGTTGGAAGGCCACACCAATTGAAACAGATGTCTTCCAGTCTCCAAGTTTATGTGCCAACCACACAGCCTCTGGAACCAGGCCACCAATAAATAATAATTCAAGTGCATATTCAACTGTCCATACATTAGAGAGATTCTGATCTCTAACAACACTCGCCACCTTAGAATGTTGCAGAGGAATAAGTCGAAGGGACTGCTCTGTGAGTAAATTAAAGAAAATGGATATTGTAATTACATATATCCAAAATTCATGCCTCCTTACATGGGTATATTTATCTCTTCAATTAGTATTTTCTACACAAAACCACAATAAGGAAGATACATACAAAATGGGCTATATTAAACATGCTCTAGAACAGTTTTTTAGCATTGAAGAATGTGCCTCATTAGTGGGCCATGAAACAAATGTCTGAATTCTTTAAAAAATGAAAGAGAAAAGAGAAAAAACAGAAACAGAAAATATCAGAGTGCATTACACAAAATAAAGGTAAATACTGTTAAATTAAACTTTTGTGTCAGATAACATGTACATACATACAAAAAACGTTTATATATACTGGGTCACAATGTACAATTTATTGCCATGGGCTGTTTGGAAGTATATGCATGTATCTCATACTAGATTATGAAATTTGGAGGGCAGAGGCTTCATTTTATCTGACTTTGCATTATCCATAGTGTCATACAATAAAAGACTAATTTGAGGTAATACTCAAGCATATTAAATGTTCAATATATTAGTGTTCATTAGAAAATAGAAAAGTGTGATTTTCACTAACTCTGACTAAATGAGAAGATTCCAGTGTGGCCTGGGATTTAATACAAAAGGGTAATATCCTTCCCTCTAGCCTTTTGTACCTTTCCCTAAACTGAAGTAACTTGATAAAGCAACTTGAAAATATGATGACAGAAATGTCATTTTAAAAGTCTATGTTGATAAGGTTTTCACTCATTCTCTTAAAAGTGGTAAATAGGATACATGGGCTTCTACTTCTTGAAATTAAATGATTAGTTTCTCATGTGACTTATACAGGCCATCCCTACAGCAAGTATTAACATTTTAGGTCTTTGACAAACACATCTACATAAAACAAAAACGTTTTCAATCATTGGGATGTCTGATTCTGCATAGGCAAAAGAGCCAGGAGATTGACTAAATTTTTCCTATTTTTACTTATTATGAGCAAGGCATTATACTATTTTAATAATCTGAATGACTTAATTTTCTGAAAATTTTACTACTTTACGCAATAAAAAAGTTTACTACTTTTTTAAACATCACACCAAATAAGCTACTCGAATCCCCAGTACATTGTGCCATCAGTTCTGATTAAAAAAATTAACATGAAATATATTCTAAGTTAAGACTGTTGATTTTCTCATTTTTCAAGATACTCAGAAACAAAAGGAATTAAAGCATATATACAAAATTTCAGATATTTAAGTTTTCAATAATTATAATCTTGGACACAGGAAGAGAGAATACAAAAACCTTCTCTACTACCCTCACCTCTCACTAGGAAGATATTTACATGGGGAATAAAAAGGTATGTCTCTGGGCTTTTATGAGTGTTTATAACTCTGTCAAAGAAGAATTTAATAATTCTATCACCTTTCTTCCTAGAGAGTGATAAAGATCAGTTTTTCTTAGGTACATAAACTGACCTGTAAAGCTAAAGATCATAAGCAAACACCAAAAGTCCTATGAATATTGTAGGATAAGAAAGACAAGAAATTGAGACAAATTTTCTAAGTACCAGGATTTTACTCTTTTTTAGATTTTTCTGAAAACCACATGAAATACTGCCTGTCTTTATTAGTAAACTAAGTTGGGTTAAGGACACAATTTGTTGTCAGAAACTTTACTACCAAAAATAGGGAACACATGTGATGTATGCCTTGGTTATGACTAGAAAGAGTTTGAATACAAAACCATTGTAATAATAACAAACCATGTCAAATGTATGAGGAAATATAAAAATCTGAGAGTCTTAGAAGCATGAGGTCAGAGAAAGAAGCACAGACTATATTCAGAGAGAAAAGGCAGGGAAAGGCAGCTGTATCTGAGGTCTAACCAAGTAAAATAGGACATGGTGGAGGGACACAGAGAAGTGGTTTAGATCCTGGAAGAAAGTGAGCACCTGCTTCTCTCAGGACCAACTCCTCTTCCTCCCAGGGAAGCAGGGACCTACTAGAAAAAGGACCACTAGAGAATAACTTTCTGGGGACCCAGCACCTCCTGAAAAACCCCAGACAAGACTAGAGAACACTGCAGTGGAAGCAGCCCAAGTGGGAGAGGATAGTCCTCCACTCCCACCCACGTCCTCAGACAATCACAGAACGTAAGAGGCTGAACACACAGACCAAAAATCATGGTTCTATGATTATATCAGCTGACCGCTTTTTGCTGCCTCTATTAAATTTCTAATCACATTATAACCTGTACAACTCTAGCCTACATATGTATCAGTTCACGTCATGTCTGCTTAAAGCCTTCCAATAACTTTCCATTATACTTAAAATTCAGATTCCTTAGCATGGCTTACATCATCTAGCCCCCTTTCCGACTGCATCTCATGTCACTCTCCACCTCACCCTCCGGTTTACAGACACACCAGGCTTGTAGTTTGTGAAACACATCAAGCTCATTTTTGTCCTGGGTGGGGCTTTTGCACAAGCTCAGTTTAGAATGCCCTATACCCTGATGTATAACAAGGCTGGTTCTTTTTCGTTATTGAGAGCTCAACTGAAATTGCACTTCTCAGAGAGCTCCTCCTGAAACTCCCAATCTAAAAAAGCCACCCAGTCACATTGCATTACTCTATTTTAATTCCCTCCACAATTATCACCATTTGACATATCTCACTTATGTATTCATTTATTTATTTGTCTGTCTCAACCTATTAGATGTAAACCCCATAAAAGAACAAGTCCTTTATATGTTTTGTTCATGGCAGTTAGGATAAATCTGTTTCAGACATTTAAAAACTACAAATGTTTTCACGTTATCAGTTTCATGTGGTGCAATCTGTAGTACCTAGAACACTGACTGGCACATAGCAGACACTTAATAAAAATTAGTAGAATGGAGCTGGGCATGGTGGCGCATGCCTATAGTCCCAGCTACCTGGGAGACTGAGGTGGGAGGATCACTTCAGCCAGGAACTCCAGTCCAGCCTGGGCAACATAGTGAGACACTATCTCAAAAAAAAAAAAAAAATAGTAGAATGAATGAATATCATAGAAATTTGTGTACATGTTTATCTCCATGAGGGCATGGCAGTTATTTAGCACAGGATTAGGTATACTTTGACCATATTAATGCAATTGTTAAACTTAAAAAGTAAATGGTCCAAATAAAATTATAGAAGTAAATTGTTTAAATAAAATTAAATTCTAAATCAGCAGACTTGAAATTTGCTGAATGTCCACATTTTTATATAAATGAAGGTAGCAGCTCTTTTACTTTAAAAATGGAAGCTTTAGGCTAGTCCAAGTGCAGTGGTATTTACAAGTAATTGATCACAACCAGTGACAGGTTTTGTTCCTTTCGCACTCCCACTGTTTCACTTGACTAGTCCAAAGAAAAATGCATAAAAAAAATTTTTTTTAAATGAAGCTTTATAAATATCAATTTGCCCAAATTTTATAATAAAAAATCCTTGTTCAATAAAAACAAATCTAAGCAATTATCTTTCTTATATTCTACTCCTTCACAAATATTAATAGTTACTGAGCATCTCCTATGTGTCAAGCACTATGCTAGAACAGTGCTATTTTTGTACAATAATGATCTCTGTATAATTTTAAATATTTTATTATGTACAAAAAGAGAGGTGAGAAAATGACCTATTTACCATATTACCTGTTTTAATATGAAGTGGAGGAAGAACATTCACATTGTGAGGTGGCAAAATGCAAAGCTGTTGATTGGCGAAATAGGCGGCCATGAACCGAGCCATGGACTGGACAACTCTCACCGCAGCCTCAGGGTGAGCATTTCCAGTCATCCCAGCTGCACAGTGAGACTTCTCTGGAACTGCAGAGTACAGCAAACAACCAAAGGAGGTAAGTTCCCACCATTTTACAAGAAGAAAATTATAATTAACATTTTCTTTTGAGATGAGCACCCATGTCCCAGACAATCTAATTTATTATAGGTATCCATACTTCTTGAAGATGATTAAGAACAAAAATAATTATAGTTGACCCTTGAAAAACATGGGTTTGAACTGCATGGATCCATGTATACACAGTCTTTTCAATAAATAAATTGGAAAAATTTTTGGAGATTTTCAACAATTTGAAAAAACTTGTAAACAACACAGTCTAGAAATATCAAAGAAATTTAGAAAAGGTGTATCATGAATGCATAAATATATGTAGATAGTATTTTACTATTTACTACCATAAAATAGATACAAATCATTAAAAAGTCAAAATTGATCAAAACTGAAGCAGATTATACATAGTGCCATTTGTAGTCCAAGAGTCATGTAAGCAAACATAAAGATGAAGTATTAAAACTGCATAAAATTAATTGTAGTACATACTGTACTACTGTAATAATTTTGTAGCCACCTCCTTTTGCTATCAAAGTGAGCTCAAGTGTTGCAAGAACCTGCTTAAAATGCCATGTGAGGTCAGGGGCACTGTGGCTCACACCTGCAATCCCAGCACTTTGGGAGGCCAAGGATGGGAGGATTGCTTGAGGCCAGGAGTTTGAGAACAGTCTGAGCAACATAGCAAGACCCTGTCTCTACAAAAAATAGAAAAATCAGCTGGGTGTGGTGGCCTGCATCTATAGTCCCAGCTACTCAGGAGGCTAAGGCAGTAGGATGGCCTAAGCCTGGAAGTCTGAGGTTGAAGTGAGGTATGATGATGCCACTGCACTCTAGACATAGCAACAGAGCATGACCCCATCGACAATAACAAGAGATGTCATGTGAGGCTAATTGTCTCTACGTGGGCAGTCTACCTCTTCCGTAAATATGTGTATTGCCATAAAAAGTGATCTCCTGTGATTCTCAAATATTTTTCATTATGTGTATTGCAATACCACACACCTTGAGTAACATCATGGGACCCATACAAAATGCCACAGTGATCTTGAGAGTACTCCCAACAATCAGAGAAAAGTCATGACATTACAAGGAAAAGCTGAATTGCTTGTTGTGTACTATAGATTGAGGTCTGCAGGTACAATTGCCTGACATTTCAGACAGAGGAGTCATCTTGTAAACAGACAACATAAACTTACAGTATCGATAAACACAGTACAGTACTGTAAGTGTACTTTCTCCTCCTTATGATTTTCTTAAAAGCATTTTCTTTTCTCTAGCTTACTTTAGTCTAAGAATTCAGGATACAATACACGTAATATATAAAATGTTTTAACCAACTGTTTACATACTATTGATGAGATTTCCTGTCAACAGTAGGCTATTATATGGGGGAGTCAAAAGTTATACATGAATTTTCACCTGCACAGGGGGTTGGCACTCCTACCCCCAGCATTGTTCAAGGGTGAACTGTAGTTCGTAATTATGAGCACATACACTTAGGAACCGTTCACGACTTTTAATGGTTTTATTTTTAAAACGGAGAAATCATTACAAAACAATCCAGCCATGATGGCCTTATGAGCTTAGCATTTCATTATTTATTTTCTCTTTTTTCTGCCCTTTCCATGTTGTTTTTTTTAGGAGGGGACAGGGCTCACTACAAAAATATGAAAAACACCAAAACAGAGATTCTTTTTTTTTTTTTTTAAACAGATTCTTAATGCCTTTGTCTGTACTATTAAATCTGAGCATTCTAATATACTCCCATTAGCAGCAGTGGCTCAGGAGTATAATATTCTTTGGGGAGGCAGTGGCAAAAGGAATGTGTGCAGTGGAGAGAGAAGGCCAGGGGTAAGTGGGAGGGAGAGTTACAGCGAAATTTCTGGGGTGATTCTGATATACACTAGCAGGAGCAGAGGACATTTACCATTCCCACCTGAGAATCAAAACTCAATAATAATATAAAGTAGCATTCAGCAATTTGAAAATAAATTAGTTTAAAATAACTAAAGACTGTACAGATAAATACTAAAGTTAATGTTAATTTTTATGAAATTTATGGCCCCAACAAGAGAAAGGTATCTTTCTTCCCAGAAATTTGGTACATATTCACAGGAAATTAAGTTCTATATGTGTATGGACCAGTTCTATTTTGTTCACTGTATAACTCAGCACCTAGTAATTCTCTTCTCATATAGTGGGCACTGAAAAGAATATTGTTTATAATAAAAATGTTTGCTAGGTTGTTTTCTTTAATAAAAGGGATCTTGAGAAAATTTTATTAGTCTTCAAGTAGTAGTCTTCATTTGTTCACTATAATGTTTAGAAAAATCATACCATTTCTTCCCATTCAAGTTTAAAAATACATAGGTAAGAATTATTTTCTCTTGGGTAAAACTAACTGTAGGAATTACAAAAAGGCAAGATTTCAAGTAATTTTTATCATGCAAAATTTATTATGCAAAATTCAGAAATAAGCCCCTTAAAATAGGGAATAACCTGATTATAAAAGTTATTGTCACAGAGTAAAGCTGTATCAATTTAGAGGCAAAGAAAAAATCTGAAAGCATAACTCTATATGGGGTGCAGTTGATAATGTTAATAAAAGCAACCATTTTATTATGCAATAAAAATTAAATTACAACTATATACAATAATTTAATAAGGTAGGTATGCAGGAAAGAATTAACAGCAGGACTGACTACTTGAAGTGTCTGCTTCTAAGGTTGGCCCTTGGCTGGTACCTGGAAACTTGTATTTTGGGAAAATTTCTACCACCCTAACTTTTAAGAGTGCCTCAATTAGCTTAAACTGTTTGTATCAGACAACGTGGTTTATGTGCAACACCTGTTTTGACTATGCGAGTATAGGATTTTAGTATTGAGCTAGGTAAAAGGGGTTTATGTGACTGGGCTCTAATAAAAAGCCTGAGCACTGAGGTTCTAATGAGCTTCCCTGATAGAAACATCTCACATACGCTGTTACAACTCATCACTGAGAGAATTAGGGACATCCTGTGTGACTATAATGGGAGTGGATTCTTGGAGGCTTGCGCCTGGTTTTTGTCCAGACTTAACGCCATGCACCTTTTCCCTCTGCTGATTTTGCTCTGTATCCTTTCATTGTAATTGAAGATGACTATGTGCTAAGTCCTGTAAGTCCTCCTAGTGAATCATCAAACTTGAGGGGTAGTCTTGGGGACCCCCAACCCAGTAAGTGTATGCATAATATATTTTAAATAATCATCATTAAAAATTAAAACAACTGAATTACTATAAGTTCAACTTATCTTGAAAGTTAAATCATGTAAAGACAATATTGCTAAAAAAATGAAGACTATCCAGTCATTTAAAAAGTTATATGTAAGGCCAGGTGTGGTGGCTCACGCCTGTAATCCTAGCACTTTGGGAGGACAAAATGGGAGGATTGCTTGAGTTCAGGAGTTTGAGGCTAGCCTGAGCAAGAATGAGACTCCATCTCTACAAAAAATAGCAAAATTAGCCAGGTGTGGTAGCAAGTGCCTGTAATCCTAGCTACTTGGGAGGCTGGGGCAGGAGGATCACTAGAGCCCAGGAGTTTGAGGTTCAGTGAGCTATGATGATGCCACTGCACTCCAGTCTGAGAAACAGAGCAAGACCCTGTCTTGGAAAAAAAAAAAGGTCACATGTCTTTTACTCATACATAGCTAGTGGACCTTTCTGCAGGGCAATTTGACAACAGGTATCAAAAGTCTTAAACCATGGGTACTCTGATCAAGTAAACTCATTTCTAGGAATTTATCATAAAGAAATTACTTGTGAAATGCTCACAAATATTTATGCACATTTCAGCATTATTTAAAATAGTAAGTATGTGGCAACAACCTAAAATGTGCAATAATGGAGAAAAGCCTCAATAGATGTTTATAAAAGAATGTTTATTGGAAAATATTCATAATTTTAAGACTGCAAAATAGAATACTTAGTGTAGGGACCGTCCATGGGCAAAAATTGGCTTAAGCCCAGAGTCAGCAAAACTGTGTGTGTAGGGACCGTCCCTGCGCAAAATTAGCTTAAGCCCAGAGTCAGCGAAACTGGGTGTGCTCTCCTTGGGGCCAGAGGACAATAGGTCCGGACACGGCCTGTTGACCAAACAGAATTATTCTTCATGACAGATAGCTTTATGAAAGATAACCAAGCGCCTGGGGTCTTGCAAACAAGCCAAGGCATCTCATTATCCTGCATACGGTAATGAGATAAAGAATGAGATAAGAAGCTAAGATGCAAGCGGCTGCTTCCTTTGAGCAATTGTCTAAAAGGAATAAAAATGTGTTTTCCTCAAGGCACCCAAGGTAGTCACATACCAGGAAATAGCTGCCGGACATAGAAAAAGTATATAATAAAACGACTGGTAGAATTCACTACTGCAGTCTTGTACGTCTTGTGTGTGTGTCTGTGTGTTTCTTTCTGTGTCCATCCCCGTTCTGCAATCCAGGCCGCGGCACATAGCACTGATGATATATATACACACACAACACACACACACACACACACACACACACAAACACATATATGTGTCAAAAGGCCCTAGACAAAAAAGAATTGTAAGTGATTTTATTTTCTTTATACTTCTCCATATTTTCAAAATTTTCTAAAATGAACATGTATTACTTCCATAATGAACACAAAAATTTTAAAAAAGATAAAAATCACACAGTAAGAAATCTATAAATAGTGGCTGAAACAATAAACAAAGTCAATAAGGATTCCATTTAAAAAGTTCTGATACGTTGGGTCTTTCAGAGACATTCATATGTATAGTATACATCTAATAGTTTACCACTCAATGAACACTATATATTCATTCATATATATCTTTCCCTTTGGTTACTGCTTAATTAAAAAATATCTCTTAGAAAAGGCACTCCACATACTGTGCAGTTTCTTAAACAGATTTAAAAAGATGCAAAATACCTCAGAAAACGATTTTCATGATTTTACTAAGCCACTTTAAGCAACAGTTAAAGAAAATATAAATACATTAAGGAAAAATACTTGGGTACTTGATAGCATATCTCATAGTCATTTCTCATACAGCTATGAGAAAACAATTGTACTACCAGTTCAGGAGGCAATAATATTGCTAAACTCTGGGGATCCTAAGATAAAAAACAATCAAAAAAAAAAAAAAAAGGCCAGGCATGGTGGCGCATGCCTGTAGTCCCAGCTACTCAGGAGGCTGAGGCAGGAGGATCGCTTGAGCCCAGGAGTTTGAGGTTGCTGTGAGCTAGGATGATGCCACGGCACTCTAGCCAGGGCAACACAGTGAGACTTTGTCTCAAAAAAAAAAAAAAAAAAAAAATCCAACGTGATTCTTGCTATTGAACTGACTGTCCAAAATCCAACATAATATAACCTACTCACCAGAGGGGCAGAGCAACCAACTTTTATGTATAAACAATTTCATGTGTAAAACTATAAAAAAAAAGTAACAAGATTAAATAGACAAAAGTTTTAAACTGCATACCTGAACAATCTTCATTTTCTTTTACGAGTAGTTGGGACCATCTCAGTATTTCTCTCACAAGCTGATCACACAATCCTTGAGCATCATTTAAATTATAGCTATAGAGGTAGCAGTATAACAGAGAAAGATAATAGCGTATCTGAAGAATATATGTCCTTCTCCCTCCTGAAACAAGAAATAATTAAACCTTAAAAGCATGTAGGCAAGGAAAGCACTTGGTCTACTGCTTAGCAGAAAGGAGTGCGGTTTGTGAAAATTCATCAAGCTGTACACTCATATGAAAAGTTTTCTGTATCTGTTTCATATCTCAATAAAAGTTTTTTTAAATAGGTAATACTTTGCTCTTTTTCATTTTAAATTCTAAACAATTTTATTTTCTTTCATCAGGCCCTAGGATGACTCAGATTTTATCCAAATTCAAATTCTCATTATCTCAGCATTAGGTCTACTAATGACTTCTCAAGCACACCCAGTATGAAACAGAAGGAAACATGCTACAAAACCCCTAAGGAACCATACATATATCAAAGAGACTTCCTGAAGGAGAAAAAACAGCCATTCAATAAGATAAGAGCCCCTGACAACTGCTTTTAAATATTCGAAGGGTCCTTTGGACTAAAACTGCTGGTGATCTACCTCTTATCCATTCCTCCTAAGTAAAAGAATTCCAATTTTATTTGGGGTTACAATGCACCCAGATCACTATTTCTCACTAGATATGGTCACGTGAAAATGTGACTAAATGCTGCTCCATAAATTAATATTACTATATTAGAGGCAGAAATGGTCTCAGGAGTTTTGCAGGGCTTTGCCCTGAAAGAATATGTGAACATGTTAGTTTGCATATCAAAAGCTGCTCCACCTCGGGAGGGCATCTCAAAGGTCAGTGGCAGCTGCTTTCCAAGGTGATGCTGCAGTCTCAGACCGGTGGTTCTCGCTTGCTTTGAAAGACAAAGCAGGTCTGGTAGGAGCCACAGGATGAGAGCTGATCAAAGAACGCCCGCCCGAGAGACAGACACCTGTGGCTAAAAGCAATCAGCGCAAGGGACAGTTCCTGCTAAACTCCTGACTATCTGTCTCAATACACGATAACTTGATAAAAAAAATATGGAGCCGCTATATCTCTGCTTAACCCTTCTGCTAAGTGATAGCTTTATCTTAGAACTTAGAAATTTGTCCTTGAAAGATTTTGTAACCAGAGTTAGTTAAGGAATCTAAAGAAGCCTTTTGAAATACTTTTAACCTAAGAGGAACTACCTGTTATTGTGTAAATCTGTTATCCCTGGCAACCGATCACTGTACCTACAAATACCGATGTAAAACTTCACTCAGGGCATTACAATTGACCGGAATATTGTAAGGACCCTTGAGTACCCCCGCTTTTGTCTTTTATCTTTATAAATCTTTAAAACTATACCTTCGTCTCTGTGTATTCTTTTATTTCTATTATTTTCCATTTTCTATTATTTTCTTATCCTTTGCGACGACTCCTACCTAAGGGACTCGATTTTTTGCTGGAAGTGTAGCTAACTCCCTGCAACTAAATTCTGAACTAAGAGATAATATTGTATAGATCTTCCAGAGAAATGATTTAAAAAACCTCTGACATTATTTTATTTAGGAGTTAAATTTCATTTTTCCCCATCAATAATCAACCACAGATTTCATCACTAACCAAAAGAGGGACAAAAAGAGACTTACCTGTACATCACTGAAAAGATTCTTACACTACAAATTTCAAGACTAAGAATAATTTTAAGTAAGTATTTCTGACAGTCAAGTTGCCTACAATATGTATTCTATTTGGGCATTAAGATATTGTCAGTGCTTTGAAAATTAGAATTATTGTTAAGCTCTGCAGCAAGCTAAAATATGTTCCTACCAACATTATGGTACACATTATTTTTTAACACTCTCCTACCTTTCTCTTGGATTTCTTGAAGATCTTTTTTCCACAGCTCAACAGCCTTTTCATATGATCCCAGTAGGAAACATTCTTCACCTATAAAGTTTTTAACCAACAGTTATAGTTAACTACATTACTTTATAAAAACTTACTTTGTTTTAAAATTCAGTGAATACAGCTAAGCCAGAAATTATTTTAAAAAAATAATTGCAATGAACTAAAAAAAATCAAAACTGGTTAATTGTATCACCTATTCATGGAGTTAGAAAATATTTTAAGATACTAACCATTGATAGACTTAAGTTCTAAGGTTTGGCTCAAGCAATCTCCAGCAGTCTGTAAGTTAGCCTGTATATGACATAACAGGGACTTGACAGTAGATGCTTCGTGTGTCATCTTTTCAGTTAACTCTCTGTCACCTTCAGAAACTCTTTGGCTTAATTGTGCTTGATACCATAAAGTTTTCTTGTATAATACTCTCCAGAGAACAATCAATCTGTACACAGAATCAGGTAATCAAAACAAATTTCAGACTGATGATAAGAATGAGTTTAGCCCCTTTCTTAGCCTGTTTTTTCACCAATAACATACATACAAACTGATCAGACTTAAATACAGGGCAAAGTTCAATGATCTAAAAATGCATAATATACATAAAAAATCTTCACAAATGTTATATGCACCTGTGGTCATTTTTTTTTATCTAAACCAAAATCTTTAAACATCATGGTTGCTCAAGACTAAAAAAAATGTATGTTGTCTGGGCACGGTGGCTCACACCTATAATCCTAGCACTCTGGGAGGCCAAGGCAGGAGGATCACTTGAGGTCAGGAGTTCGTGACCAGCATGACCAAGAGTGAGACACTATCTCTACTAGAAATAGAAAAAAAATTAGCCAGGTGTGGCAGCACATGCCTTAGTTCCAGCTACTTGAGAGTCTGTGGCAGGAGGATCTCTTGAACCCAGGAGTTTGCGGCTGCAGTGAGCTATGATGCACCATTGCACTCTAGTCTGGGCAACAGATTGAGACTCTGTTTCAAAAAAAAAAGTATGTTGTATAACATTTGGCATAAATCCTAAAATGTTTTTAATTGACAAATAAAAATTATACATATTTATTGTATACATGTTTGGAAATATGTCCTTAAATTTAAAGAAAAAAATTTTTTTTAGAGAAGAGGTCTCATTCTGTTGCCCAGACTGGAGTACAGTGGCATGATCATAGTCCACTGCAACATCAAACTCCTGGGCTCAAGTGATCTTCCTGCTGTAGCCTCCCAAGTAGCTGGGATTACAGGCATGAGCCACCATGCCCAGCTCTAGTTTTTTAATAACATAAAATTGATAATGCTGAGTTTTAATGGATACAGAGTTTCTTTCTAGGGTGATACAAATATTCTAGAATTAGTGCTAATAGTTTCACAACCTTGTAAGTATACTAAAAACCACTTAATTGTATACTTTAAAATGGTGAATTTTACAATATGGGAATTATATCTCAGTTTTTTAAAAAGTAAAAAACCTATAATGCTAATAGTAACCTAATATTAAAGTAATTATACCTGTGTCCTGGTTGTTGCACAAGATTTATTACTTGAGGATGAATCTCCAAAGATGAGTTTTGAGACCAGTTTTCCTGAGAGCCACTGTCTCGAAACACTCGAAAAGTAGGTACCACCAATGAATCTTTAACTGCTGTTCTTCCTCCATCAGCTGAAGCTAAAACAACTTCAGGTTGAAGACTGTATATATCATTTAAATTGTCAGCTACCATTTTGAGTAAATAAAAACAGGCTAAAAGTTTCTCTGAGAAAAACTGACCCTTTTGTTGTTGAGTTAGCAAAAGCTTTACAGTATTTGAGGTCAGCTTTATCAAATGTCTGACATCTTGTTTATACCTTATATCCCAGTACTGGATTGATAAACACTGATGAAAAAGTTGAAAGATACAAAGTATCCATGCATTATGTCTTGAGCCTTTGCTTAAAAAAAGATCAAGTTTGGGGAAAGGACATTTTATAAACTGAAGAATGTAGAAAAAATGAGTGATACAAACTACTGTGTAATTTAACATTAAATTTTTCTCTATCGCATTTTTTGAAATTCCTATAGTCCACGCTGCAAGTAGATTTTTCTGGATAGAATGCAGTTCTGTAATGGTTCTGTCTGTCTCCTCAATATCATCCTTTGCATGTACTGTATCAAACATAGATGCAAATTCCAATCTTCCTTCCTTGACATTACTAAACAGCAGATCATTATTTTGGTTCCAAAAAGGAAATAAATTGTTTGGAAAGTATCTGTCTTCATTAGTTTCTTCTGCTTCAAAATCCTAAAATAAGAGGGGAAAAGTGATCTTAATGCCATTTAATACCTTATAAATAGAATCACTCTGGTGTTCTCAAATCTCTCTTCCCTTTAACAAGAGAAAAATAAAATATGTATTTTGGAATAAAGTCAATATGTAATCGGCCAAAGTAAATATAATACTGCTACTAAGTACCTGAAAGTCTGTTTTTTCATTTAACTTCATTGTTTCTTCTGTTTGCAAGAATTTGGGGATAGTGGAATCAGCTGAACTTTCATGTCCTTGGTATTTTAACAGGCTAGACCTCAGTGAATTCAATGATTGCAAGTTCAGCTCTTTGCTTTTTGGCTATAGAAGAAGAAAGATTTCTGAGAGCAAAATTTTAACTGCAATTCAGTTACAAGCAATTAGAAATTCTATAAACAACTGTACATAATTCAAGTCAGTATAGTTTTAAGTTAGAGAAGAAAAAGAAGGCAACATTTACCAATGATACCAGAAAGCACTAATACCTTAGACAGTATCACACTTCGGTATGTTTTCTCAAGCCTCTGGGTTGAATCAAGTAGAAGTGATCTCATCAGTACTGATGGAGACAGTTTATCAAGAAATCGAAGGGTTGTGATCATGTATCCATCAGAAATAATGAGGTAGGGTAACCGTGAGTGTGCTTTTATAGAAAATCTCTGCCTCATAGGGTCACTGTCAGAAGCTGATGAATCTATAGAATTATTTGAATCTTGAAACATAAACTGCTGTGGTCTAGTAAACAAACATCAAAATTCAAGAATCAGTAAGAGAAAGATCTTAATGGAAACAATCATATTTTTCCAAAGAAAAAGCAAACTAACAAAAGTTACAAATGAAAAAACAAACAGATGAAACATATACAAAAATATTAAATGTGTATTTCTCTGTCAGGAAAATATAATGATTTTATATACGTAGGTTTATATGTTTTAAAATTTTTTTCCTGAATGGTGGCATTACTATATATTTTTTTTCTACATACAACCTATTTCATAAAATAATTAAGGCAATTTATTTTTACTATTAAAGAAAGTTAAATAGTGACCTTTCCTTCTCACCATACATTTAAATATACTTATAGGAATGTAATTATGAGTTATCAGTATACTTATTATTAAGGAGAAGGAAAAAAACCTGAGAAGAACATTTGAAGAGGATGGTGGTAAATAAAATTTTATCAGGTTTTCTTTTTTTTTTTAAAGACAGGGTCTTGCCCTGTAGCCCAGGCTACAGTTCTGTGGCCCAATTATAGCTCACCGTAACCTCCAACTCCTGGCCTCAAGTGATCCTCCCATCACAGCTTTCCAACGTGCTGGGATTATAGGTGTGAGCCACCAGGCCCAGCTAATTTTATCAGTTTAAGATTAAATTTGACTGAGTTTCCACATAAATGTACTTATTTGTTGTTATTATGATGTACCTGATTCTGATTACTTATTATCACTCCTATTAAGTTTAGAGCTTTATAAACATAAAGGGAACAAATCATCAAAATATATTGTAATTGTTTTCTGGTCAAGCAACTATTCAAATATAGATTTTTTTTTTTAATTAGTCAAATGGCCAACAATAGGAGACTAGTAATTATAAAATGTATACACCACAGAAATCTGTAGAACCATTAGAAAATAATGTCTGATACGGAAAGATGTATAAGATATAATGTTAAATCAAAAAAGGAAAACAGGCCAGGCGCAGTGGCTCATGCCTGTAATCCTAGCACTCTGGGAGGCTGAGGTGGGTGGATTGTTTGAGCCCAGGAGTTTGAGACCAGCCTGAGCAAGAGCGAGACCCCGTCTCTACTAAAAATAGAAATATAGTAAATAGTTTTATAACACTGGATTTTTAAATAATGAATATGTATTATATTCTTGTAATCAGAAAAAAAGCAATCAATCTTAAAAGGTCCCAAATATAAATTTTAAAAGAGAATGTGAGAAAATCTAGTTAATTATGAACTAGATCATAAGAAGTAAAAAAAAAAAAGAAAAATACTTTCATTGGAAGAAGTGACAAATTTTTTCATTAACATTATGCATTGCTAAAAATTAAGTATCACTTTTTGCTAATCACAATCAAGGACATATCCTGCCTCAGTTTCCTTTCTGTAAAGTAAAGAGAATGGATTAATTTCAAAGGTCTTTTCCAATTTTTCTGTTTTGTAAATAGCTGTGTTTATGTTTCTAGCTACATACAATAAACATCAATAACAAATATTTATGAGTACTTTATTCCAGAACAGGTAATTTATAATTATGCATTATCTTACTTCATTCCCTCAACCCTAAGAGACAATTATTGTCATCCTCATTTCACAGTAAAATAGAGTAACTAACCCAAAGTCATACAAGAACAATATTTGAATCTTGATCTGACTCCAAAGCCAAACTGTTACTTCATCTCACAATTAAAAATTAAAATATGGCCAAATTCTAAAGTCACCTATTTCCAACAACATTTTTCCTTTTATAAAAAAGTGGATAAATCTGTATGTCAAGTTAATTTTGAGGCATTAATTTATCTAAGTGCTATTATTTTACTACAACAAATGTTATATCATACTTTTATGAACTTTTATATCAAAGAAGATAAATTTTTAGTGGTATTGAATATTTAAGTAGCTTATACTTACATAGTCACAATGTCAAATTTTCACCAGGATTAAGCCACAAAAAGAAATAGAAGAAAACTATAAATAAGAAACAGATATTGAGATGATAGACTCAAAGAAAGAATAAGACAATTTGAAAGATGAAATTTTTAAAAAATATACAGTAGAAGTAATAACAAAAGGAAAAACTTCTATAAACAAATTAACACGATTCAAATATCTCACCGATATGTTATTAGTGGATGAAGAGGAATAAATTCTGCTGGCCCAAATTCTATTGAGCAACCAGATGTAATTAATGTTAGCAATTCACCTTGGCAGGTCAATAAAACCAGGGAACCACGTTTTAACACACAAGCCAAAAAAAGACTGTCATGTGTCCAGCTGATATCACCTACCCAGTAGGACCTAGAAAAAATAAGAGACAACATGTTTAGAAAGGATTCTCTACAATGTCTTCAGCAATTTATAATGGGCTATATACCAAGCAGCGATGTGACAGTTCAAAAAATGAGTTCAAAAGAATAAATAGTAGGCAACTGCCACACACATTTCATGAATTTTACTTTCTAGGAAAAAAGGAGTTTGCTGATGACCATCTACTCCAACAATATTCCAATTAGAAATTTAAATTCATAAGTAACTAAAAATAACACTTCCTAAAGAGTTGAGCTTTTCAGTCACTCACATTTTAATTAGAATGATTTTTAATCCTACTGGAGTCTACAACCAAGAACTACTGGATAGATTTCAAGGCCATGCCTGTCTTCCCTGCAGCTTGCTATAGTCCCACTAAATAGGTGACTCTACCTCTTCCCAAAGCTATCACTGTTGCTACCACTTAACTATTTGGTAACATTAATGTTGCATGAGAACAAAAAGTAGCTCCTTCTCATAAAAATGATGGACAACCTAAATCAAACAGATCACTTAATTAAGACCAATGATTCTTTTGGAAAGGAAATTGTGGGGAGGGAAAGAAAATGAAGAGACAGGGTTGGATGGACCTGAAAACTCTGGAAATTCAGAGAACAGCATGGAAAAGTGTTCAGAAGAGGAAATTAGCAGCTCCAAGAGAAAATCTTCCTACTCTATAATCCCACATGAGTCCTGATGGTAGCTCATGTGCCATCCAAAATCACCATCTATGGCATATGCAGAGGATGCCAACTTTGTTTAAAAGGATATAAACACCCCAGCCTCCCTCAGTAAATAATGTTCTTTCCAATCTAGATTTTTTTTCATTTTAGCTTCTCTATTTGAGCCCAATATTTCTTTACTTACTCATAATTAAAGTTCTCCTAAGAAGACACAGAAATAAATGAAAGAGAAAAGAAAATACATACACGTATCTTCCAACCCACCAAACCATTCTTTAAAGTATTTAAAGCTCTCCTTATACAAAGCAACCCTTAAATTTTTTTTTTAGAGACAGGGTCTCAATCTGCCACTCAGGCTAGAGTGAAGTGGCCTGATCATAGCTCACCGTAACTTGGAACTCCTGGGCTCAAGCGATACTCCCACCTCAGCCTCCCAAGTAGCTAGAACTACAGGCATGCACTCCCATGCACAGCTAAATTTTTTTTTGTAGAGTCAGGGGTCTCACTACGTTGCTCCTTGAACTCCTGGCCTCAAGTAATCCTCTCGCCTTAGCCTCCCCCAAAGTGCTGGAATTACAGACGTGAGCCACTGTGCCACGCAACAACCTTTAGAATTTATCAAGCACAAATACTGAAGATAAGTTGCATTTTCTGTCTAAATGATACTATTGAATAATTAGAGCCTTAATCTTGTTAGACTATTGGAAAAGAAAATAAAAACACTATTTAGAAATTCAAGACTTCTTACCTGATAAGAGTAGCTGGAACCACAGGATTCTTATTACTACATCCTTTAAGGCTACCACAGAGAGTAACAAAATTCAGTGTGTTTATAAATAATACCTGAGTTGCCTAGAAAGAAAAAAAAAACCATAAAAATTATTTTACTATAATCATATTTACAGTGCTAGAGACCTAGAGATCTATCCTTATATTAACAAACTATCTAGAGAGTCTTTCCCAGCTGGCAAGACAACACTGACCTGCCATTGCCTTCGCTCTTTTATACTCCACCCTAAGAACATCGGTTATCATTCAGCTCTTCTTTACTCCTTTTCCCTTATCCTTTTTTCACTTATAAAGGCTAATTTTTGAAAATTATGGCAGCTAATTTAAATAATTTTACCAATACACATGTCAAGTTGGATTAGAAAACACCAATTTAAAGATGTAAAGTAGTATTAAGATAAAAAACCATCTTCAAGGAAAAAATATCTCAAAACTGGAATAAACTCCCTCTTATATAAATTATTTTCTAAGATTATATTTACTGACCTTGGGGTCTTTCTGATTAAGAGTTACTGCCAGGGTAAGGCCATCTCTTGAAAAGGCAGCAATTAGAGCTCCTCTTGACTTTAGCGATTCACATTTAGGAATGAGACTACCCAGAAGGCATTCTTGTTGTGCCCAATGAACATGGTATGGCAATGCTCTAAGACAGTAAGGAAATAATTGAAAACAGAAAGTATAGTAATTTTTAAATTGATATATAGTTCATTACGAAAAATGTAAAAGTTCACTCAGATTCCTAAATGTGCCTATATACCTAGTAGGCTTCTTAGAGACCTTTCAAAAGTTTCATCCAGGGCACAAAAAAAACAGCTGCCAGTTAGTTAAATAAGATCAGTATCAGAGTTTTTTTGGTAGAATCACATTCCATAGTCAATCCCAAATACACCTGTTTATCGTAAAGGTTTAGAAAAACATATTTCTACATATATCAAACATTTTTATAGGGATTAAAAAAGTAGAGAGAAGGGCACTTTTTTGAGATAGTGTCAATGTCCTACAATTTAGCTAAATGATGGTTACACAGGTATATATTTATTAACATCCATCTAGTTGTACACTTAAGATTTGTTTGTTTTACTTAAGTTATATCTTAATAAAGTATTGTTGGCATAAAAAATAAAACAGAAAAAAAAAACCTCATGCCATTTTACTAAGTCTTATTTAGACATAGTAACCTTTGAATGCATTTTTTCTATTTCATTGGGCTTTTTAGAATAAAACTATTTTTAATTAAAAAAAACACTTGAGCATTTAAAAGGTACAACAGTAAATCCAAATATTTATGTCCATTTTAAATTTCAGTTGAATTATTTTCCAAAGTAGTTATTTTTATAGTCTTAAGATAAGTAAAGCTATAACCTGTCTTATCTTTCACATGTTCTCATTTCTAAGAGAAACGAAACAAAAAGATAAACTTTCTAGATTAAACAATTAGGAAGACAGGAAGAAAGGATGTGTAAAGCCTCAGAAACTGAAATTCACATAAACATTTACAAATTTTAATATGCATATATGGGCCAAAGATGATGATTCAAAAAAGATAGAAAATAAGTAAAAAGGAAACTTTTATCTTACCTTACAGGTGTAAATACATTCTCATGCCACCGAATTGCTAGAAACGTTAACTTTAGGCATTCCCCAGAATAAAAAGTAAATGAACACAAGCAGCAGTCTCCAAATAACTGTAGATAAATTTAATATACTTTAGTATAAAATTAATCTGAAAATAAAATCAAGATACAAAAAACATAAAAATATTTCCTCATCAAAAATAAATGAAAAACATTGAGATCCTGATTGTATTTTTAACAGTAAGCTTAAGTAATTTTTTTCTGAGCCAGAGGCAGGTCCCAAACGGGAAATTAGGTTGCAAGTTATGCTCTTCAGAAAATATTGACATTTATTATGGCTATAACTGAAAAGAGTCTTATATATTTTTTTTTATAGTTTTTTATTATTTAAATTAGGGTATCACTCCTACGGTGTGGGGGAGAATGATAAAATTTCAAAATGCAATTTGTAACAATAGTGGATTGGGTAATAAAATATTGATCCATACAGAAAGTATTGGGCAGCTATTTTAATTTTTTAAATTAATGAATCTGTTATTTCCTGGGTATTAAATGGTTTATTTGGTATCACCAATTCTAGCTTAAATTACAAAACAAGTTATATTTTTAAATCAGGGATATAGAAAGGAAGTTCTAAATTGAAACCATTAATAAACATTTTTTTAAAATGTGACCCAGGTACAGTGGCTTATACCTGAAATCCCAGCATATTGGGAGGCCACGGTGGGAGGATAACTTGAGGCCCAGAGTTTGAGACCAGTCTGGGCAACAAGGCAAGACCCTGTCTCTACAAAAAAAAAAAAAATGAAAAAAAGGCCGGGCGTGGTGGTTCACACCTGTAATCCTAGCTCTCTGGGAGGCCAAGGCGGGCGGATTGTTTGAGCTCAGGAGTTCAAAACCAGCCTGAGCAAGAGCGAGACCCCGTCTCTACTAAAAATTAGAAAGAAATTACTTGGACAACTAAAAATATACAGAAAAAATTAGCCGGGCATGGTGGCGCATGCCTGTGGTCCCAGCTACTTGGGAGGCTGAGGCAGTAGGATCGCTTGAGCTCAGGAGTTTGAGGTTGCTGTGAGCTAGGCTGATGCCACGGCACTCACTCTAGCCCGGGCAGAAGAGTGAGACTCTGTGTCAAAAAAAAAAAAAAAAAAAAAAAAAAATTAGCCAGGCCCTGTGGCTAATAGTCCTAGATACTTGGAAGGCTGAGGCAGGAGGATCACTTGAGCCCAGGAGTTCAAGGCTACAGTGAGCTATGATTGGGCCACTGCATTTCAGCCTGAGTGACAGAGTAAGGCCCTGTCTCTTAAAAAAAAAGTGACCAAAGAAATACCAAATATCTCATCCATACAAATAATTTCAGTTTCTATGACAATGGTTACTAAAGATATACAGCTATGCCATTGCACATTCTGCTAAAAAGCTTCACAGACAGTATCTATTCTTACAGTCTGAGATTTCAACTACCTATAATACCCTGTCTGATTTAGATTTTACCTCATTTTTTATAAAAACAGCATTCACTACAGCTTCTTTATCTTCAGTGGAAGGCAAAAGAACTGTTTTTTCAGGTATAACCTGGGACCACTGACCCACCAATGAAAGGCTTTTAGTAGATAAAATATTCTTTAATTCCAAGTATTCCCAAAGAAATATGCATCCAGAAGGTGTTACAAGCAGAATTCTTTTTCCATTTCCGGAAACATACAAGTACAGTCTCAAAGAATTTGCTAAAAAGAAAAAGGAAAAAAGTAATTAAACCTTTAAAGTCTGAAGTCCCCCAAGAAAGTACATGATTTATCTATCCTTACAGTAACAAACCAAATGATGTTACCATTTAAGATGTCAAAACTAAGGCACTAGTAATAAATTAAAAGTACAAATAACAGTAACATTGATCAAGTACTTATTATGTGATACTGGTAACTCATTGTTATCACAGAAATGTTAGGGATGCCAGAATTTTCTTCTTTTTTTTTTTTTTTTTTGAGACAGAGTCTCACTTTCTTGCCCGGGGCGAGTGCCGTGGCGTCAGCCTAGCTCACAGCAACCTCAAACTCCTGGGCTCAAGCGATCCTACTGCCTCAGCCTCCCAAGTAGCTGGGACTACA
>CAUYSK010077035.1:0-54627 GCA_963575035.1 Avahi laniger | reverse complement strand
ATCCAAATGCTAATTTTTCTTAATTAAATATATGACGGTTTTTTTTAATGACTTCACTTTTCTGTTCTAATTATATGTTAGTGATTCTGTTCTCTTTGCTAATGACAGCACATATTCCTTCTGAAGACTCTCTCTCTCTCTATATATATATATATATAAAAAATGTATATTTATATAAACACATGCATATATGTGTGAAAATTTGTGTGTGTATGCACACACATACATATATATATGTATATATGAGAAACTTTAATAACTTGCCTCTTGGGAGAATGCATCATTGATAAAAATACTCTTGCCTTGGGTTGGTGGTTTTCTGAGATTTCAATTTCAATAGTTTCTTCCATATTAGGCTGCTTTCATTTCAGAGGAAATAATTATATCCAGGTTTGGCTCTGTTCAGTGGGGCATGACTACACCAGAATGGGTCTCTTCCTGAACAGAAAAAGAAAATTGAAAAGAAAAAAGAAAAAGCCTGACACACCAGACCCCAAATTATCTAAATCCATTTTCAATGGAAAGCTTGGTGGCTTGTTAAAGGCGATGACCTTTGAAGGAAAAATCCATTGAAAAATCCCATTTCCAATGCTGTAAGGTTAGGAGAATAAATTGCACTTGGGGAGGAGGGGGGAAAGCTCCTTTCGACATTTAATAAAGCAGGTGGCCTCATTTGAATTTTCCCATTAGGTCTCCTGGAGTGAGCTCAGAAATATGTTGGCCTTGCAAACTGTAACTCAGCTTTGGCTCTCTGTCTATAGGACTCACACAGTTTTTCATGAGCAGTAGAATTAGAGTCTGGATTACTTGAAACATCCAGCAGGAAGTTATTTGTTACAGTGTTGGATTTCCTATTTTCCATAGAATGTTAAATAGGTTGCTCATTTTCTGCAGACTATTAATAATCTGACTTGCTAGTGAGTAAATGCCTCCTCTCCCAGCCGCCATGTTCTTTTTTTCTTTTCATCCTGTTGTCCTACCTCAAGGATCAATGGGGATATTTTCATCACACATTCTGGGAGGGGCTGTTCTAGAGGGAGCATCTGATTGTGATAAGCTTGGTGTTAAAGTCAATCCTAATCAGCCCAATAAAGGCATTCCCACTCTGCGCAATGGGGTAAGCCCCACAGAGTTGGTCACATCCCTTTGTTTGTTCATTCAGCATATGAATATTGAAAGAACTTGATATGATTGGACGCACACAGCCCCAGTCCTCAGGCAGTATACAATCAGGAGACAGAGAGACTCAAGAAATAATTAGGCCAATCATTAATTCATTGCAATTGTGAAAAGTGTTACGGAAGTGAAGTATAAGATGCAATGAGCATATCAGAGGGAGTCATATGTATGGGTGGCCCCATGTAAGCTAGTAATTTGGTATGCTTTCAAACAGATTAAAAAAATACTTGCTTATATTTTAATGGAGGCCAGAATAAACTAATTAGAAAAAGATTCACTCCATTTTACTAAAGAAACAGCAAACAAGCTCTTTGAGGTATACATATGAGAGCATGAATAGATATTGAAGTGGGCAGGCACAATTTCATGATGTGGTTTTTTTGGGGATCTTAGCAGACTATTCCAAGTGACAGATCCCTTGGTCAGAGGAGACTAGACAGCAATCTAGGCAGCTACCTGCCTTTCATCTTTGATAGAATGATGACCCAGTTCTAACCTCTTGGCTCTGGGTGCACAATTTCTGCCGATGCCATAGCTAGGAAGCTTATAGAAGGCTTCCAGAGTATCCCACATATCCTAATAATGCTCATCTTTTATTTTTTTGCTGCCCCTGTTGAGTCTATGTGACCTTATGGCCCCATGGGTTGTGGGGACTTTGAGCAATACCTGGATGAGATATTTTGGGGATAGTTGGAGATCATCCTGAAGTGGGGGTGGGAGACAATGAGCAAGAACTAAAGACATGCATTCTGCTCATGGTCATGCCACTCCCCATCCATAACCCATGGGGTGGTAAGGAATTACAAATTCTCAACTACCCAATTGACATAATGGAAATTTGTGGAAGAGACCGGGGGACCTTGAAGTCATGAAAAATATCAACACCTCCTTCTTTTGCCCTGGTCACTCATGTTCACCAGCAACACAATTACTTTATCCTCTTGGTGCCTTGTAATGCCACAACCTAACCTCAGCCTGCCCCAGACAGCCTAATGCTCCAGCAGCAAACCGACCACAAGGATGTATGTGGCTGAGGTCACATGGTATAGGGGGCTGTGGAGCTCATATTTGGGTGCATTCTCCACTGCTGCATGCCATTTTTATTCTTTTGAATTATGTTCCATGTGTAATCATTACCTACCACCTCCTGGTCAGGGAGCTCCTTGAAGGAAGAGTCTGTGTTTCCATTCACATGTGTCCCCCTAACTCATCGTGGGTGTCCAATAAATGGTTAATGAATAAAGAAAGAAAACTTCCTCTGGCTGTCTCTTGCCAGGCTCTGCAGACTCTGGGAGCTGGTGGGAAGTCATTTTAATCCACAACAGAAACACTAATAGTGGTCAAGTCTGTAATATGGCTGTAATAATGGGCGGGACAAACAGTAGCTGAGGGAGGTGGGTGATACAAACAGACGGCAGGTGGCCAGAGCCTGTGACCTGCATGTAGCCAAACTTCCAGGAAACTTACTTTGAATTAATAAAAATTGTGTGCCAACATAGTTTGACCCATGAATTAACTTCCCCTGACTGAAGCAGAGTTGATAATCTGAACATTTTTGGCAAAGTGTTTCCTACTTTCCTGTAGTTCCTGTTCTCATTCAAATTTTCTTTTGCAATTTCCCTAGCTAGAAAGCATCTTGGGAGATGTGTTATAAAACATTCAAAATGTAGATATTGAAAGAAAAAATTGGTTCCCATTTTACCCCATGGGTTATAGGGATTCAGAATCTTAGCTTACTGCCCATAACCAGTATATGCTTCTCTTAAAAAGAATGCACACCAGAGATGAGCTCAGCACAGCAAGAAATATTTGCTTCTGTTCACACTCAAGGGTGTGATCTACCAATAATCTGCATGGTGCCAGTTTTGTGAATTTACTGTGGAAACCCAAGTTAACTGCCTCTGCTTCTGCTTCTGCTTTTTTTATTTCAATGATGCCCTATTGAAAAGGTCAGCAAACCCTCAGGGCAAGTCTGGCCCACGACCTTGTTTGTAAATAAAGGTTTGCTGGAACACAGCTACACCCTTTGGGTTATGCATTGCCTATGGCTGTGTTCACCCTGCACAGAATTGAGTAGATGTGACAAACACTATAGGGCCCATGGAGTTGAAAACAACTGTCTGGCCCTTTACAGGAAAACATGCTGCTCCCTGCTTGAGCGTTCTGTACGTATTAGTGCCCCAGAGGCCGTGCAGTCTGGGGAACTCACCTAATTTGACATGACAGGGACACTGAGGCCCAAAAGGTAAGTGGGAATGAGCTAGGTGAATGACACAGGCTGGAAAGGCCTCAGCCAGGGGAATCAGATGTATTCAAGGAGCCGAAAGGAAGCTGCTGTGATCAGAGCTATAAGAATATAGGAAGGAGTTGTTCATGGCGAGCCTGAGAAAGCCCACCAAAGCCATATCACACATGACAAAGTTCCTAGATATTTTGACCACTTTAGCCTTTTATTATTTAGGATCTACATTAAAATTAAAACATATATCAGGGGTGGTGTCTTTTCACTTCTCCATCCATTATCTTCATGAATGTGAAGCTCTGTCACTCGTTCCCCCTCCAACATGGCCACTGCCATCTTGGGAGTCACCAGTCAGTCGGCCTGGCACACCTCCTCTGGCTGTTCTGGTCGCAGCTGCACTCTGGCCCATAGCAGGAAAGCAGAGGGCATGAGCTGGGGCCTTCTCTGGGGGCTAGCAGGCACGGATCTGGCCACGGGACACTGGCCTCCAGCCCTCCTGCGCCAGAGCTTCTGTAATGCTCAGAGATGGTGCCAAGGCTGGCTGGAGTGGGTGTAAGCAAGGCAAACACAGACCCACAAAGGCCACTCCTGCCGTGCTAGGTCTCATACTCTGACGTGCAGCCTCACTGCCTGAGCACAAAAGAAGCCTTTTTTCCTGTCCCTGTTTTCTGGGAATGAAGCCTGAATAGAGGCTATAGGACAGGAAATAGTTGATGATGAAGGTTTAGAATAATGGACTTGGGAGTTAGTTAGGAGGAGATTTAAATTTCTATCCTCAAACTTACAAGCTACGTGACATTAGGCAAATGACTGGCTCTCTTTGAGCCTTAGTTTTCATATCTATAAAATGGGGAAACCAACATTAACCTGGCAGAATTGTGATAATTATATGAAACAAGGCATGCAAAATGCTTAGCACAGAGACTGGCTCCCAAACCAGTGCTTATTAATTAGGGATGATTTCACTGGGTTTTTGCTAGATTGTTTGCATAGCATTCTCCCTCCTTCTCCAAAAGGACAGTGTAACAAAGAGTATTCAGCTTGACTGAGCTGGCGGTGGAGCAGTATCACATGCTTGCACTGCGTGGCCCGGGATTACATCAGAGACATCATCTTCCCAGCATGCCTCACCACGCCTTCAAACAAGTGCTCTGTCTGGCACAAAGACCAAGAAAAGGTTCCGGTCCCTTGAGGTTGGAAAAGAAAGCAACAGCAAAGAAACAAGCTATTAATATTAATGTTCCAGGAAAAGAAGAAGAGAAAAAGGACACGGGCGCCCAGAAAGAATGACTCCATATGGCTTTGATGTGTTCGTTTCCACAGGACGGGAGCAGCGTGAGGAATACAGAATAGAGAGGAGGAGGAAAGTGGGGAGGTAAGGTGGCCCGGCAGCATCTGAGGAATTATATGGGCTGTGGGGAGTAGGTTTTGTCTAGACAAAAAGTCAGCCAGCCACACTGCCATCTGCGACCATCAGAGAACAAGCCAGAAAGGGAAAGGGAAGCCCGCTGGTGCCCTGTTTGTTCCAATCAGTGGGCGTAGGATATTTTCTGTAAAGTACTATTGTTGTGCAAACCTAGGGGGCACCTCGTATGATTGAGACTTCTTCCAAGTGTCTCCTCTGTGGACCTCTTCAAAGGAAGTTCTTCAGTCCCTCTATTGAGATCCCATTGTACCTTTTAATTTCTCACATGGATACATTGTCTGATGCATAAAAGCCCAGTCTTTGCAGTTTGACTTAGATTTAACTCCTGCCTGTACCTCTGTCTGGCTGTGCCACATAGGGTAAACGACTCCTGCTCTCAGAGGCCCTGTTTTCTTTTCTACAAGTAATTTAAGTAGTACAGTAAGGTGAAGAAGTAGTTTGCAAGGAGCTGAAAAGAAGTAAGAGTGTATAGGGCCTAACAACAGTACTATAAATGTTAGAACTCATTCTCTTTTTCTTCCCCTGTCAGCCACAGCACAGAACAAAGGTGTGAAGGACCTACAGCAAATGAAAAAAATCTCAGACTAATACATTACTAGAAAAACGTGTTACAGACCCTTCTGAAAAAAGCAAACTTCCATGAGAATACTGAAGGTAAAGCCTCCATGTATTAAGTGAACTTTGAACCCTTCATGCAAGTGGAAACAGAGAACATACACTCCCCACCAAGTAAAAAAGAGCCCTGACACATGGAGAAATATTCCAGCCTAGAGCACATGGGAGGCACAGCGTTAAATTAAAGGAACTTAGAAAAGGCACAAGGAAGAGGAATTGGATGGGAGCTGAGATTATATCTGGCTAAGTGTTTCCAGTATTCCCTTAGTATGAGGAATAGGCGTATATAGCTGAAGCCCACCAAATAATATTTATAGTCTATTGAATATAAGAATACTTTAGTTAATTGTCTGTTAAAGTCTATTTGTAATATTATACAGTAGTTTTAGTCTTGTTCAATTATTTCTTTTGATTATCTTCATAGAATCTCATATTAAAGAAACATTTAGGTATTAAACTCAACATGAATGAACTCTACCTGAATATTGTTGCTAAAGTCTGTTGCCCAGAGAGAGCAAAAGCTCACGAGGCAAGTCTCTTTAAGAATTGTGTATTAAAGAAAACATTTCTTTAAGTAATCTTAGAATAAGAAAGTCCCCTCTCAACAAGACAGAAAATCAAAGAGATGTAAGAGAAAATACTGTCCAATCTAGCTACATGGACATGGAACATTTCTGCCCAGGAAAAAGCATAAAGAATGGCAAATGAAGAGTTGATTTCCTCAATAGATGAAGAGCTATTACAAATCAAAAGGAGACCTGTCAGCCAAAAGAAGAATAAACAGTAACAAGCAAAAGCATGAGCAGACTGATCTATAAAAAAGAAATAAAATTGGCTTATGAGCATCTTAAAAATGCTCAGCATCACTCATAATTAAAGAAATGAAAATTACAACACCAAGGAGAAGTTTCTTTAGGTTGAATTGGCAAATACCAGAGTTTGATGGTCATCATATTGGCAAGGTATGAGGAAATTAATGTTCTCACCAAGGATTGGTACAAAATTCTAGAAGGCAAGTTGGCAATAACTATCAAAGTTTTAAAAATGCTTGGTCAAGGACTAATATTTTAAAGATATTTTACATAATTTATCTCACCAGTACACAGGCACACATGGGCAAAGCTGCATATACATAGATATTTTTTGCAGTATGTGATATAATACCAAAGACTAGCATCAGACTCAATCATGAATTGTTTTAACTGTTTAAAGAGTTTAGACTGTTAAACTACTATGCATCTATAAAGCAGAATATTATATAGTTACAACAAAGAATGGCATGTATGTATGTATGTTAAAAGATAAGGAAGGGGTATAGAGTGCTATTTTTTTCATAGGGAAACTTCTTGTGAAATTAAATTAAAAAATTAAATAATTTAATGCTATTAAATATTTGCCTTTTGATTTAAAACCATTATTTCCAGTATGTTAGCACAGTACTTTGCAGATAGTGTATATTCAAACATTCATTGAGTATAAAAAGCTAATTTGGATGAAATGTTAAGGGAATATGTCTCTCTAACGAGAGTAGATCCAGCTAATATCTTCATGTCCTTCCATATCTATCTTTAACCTCTTTTATTTGGAGTGTACATAACATGAAAAAATGTGCAAAACGGACTATACAGCTCAATGAATTATGGCAAAATTAACATCATATGACTACTAATTTGATCAAGAAATAGAACATTGTCCATACCCTGTCTTTTTACCATGAGTTCAAGGATGCTTTGTCATTAGAACCTCTGTTTCTTTACCTGTAAACTGGGGACATTGAAAATCATAACACCATGTGCTCTCCTGTCTCACAATGTGCTTGTGAGGAGCACGTGAGATGATGTCACTATTGTGTTCATAGGTGATAGAGAGCTCTGCACATGGGGAAGATGCCGGCCGTGCCATTTCACGTCATGTCAGAGCTTGCAGGTATTGTTAAAGCTCCAAAGCATCTTGCTAAAAGTCATCTTTTGGCCCTAACTGTCCTGGGAGGATGCGATGTAGGAGAAGAGCTGTATTCTGATTGGCATTAACTGTTGATCAGCATTCTGCCAGACATTTCAACATCAAGCTACTCACCTCAACTTGCCCTGAGAATAAATAAGCTTTCTTGTTTTTCTGAATCTGTGAGTTTTGGCAGGGGGATGAAGAGATGGAGTCATGTAACATTCTAGGAGACTTTCTCAGAGCCCTGGTGGAATGGTCTGCAATGACTAGGGAAGGAGTCACCTCTCAGTAGCCCTGAGGGATGTGAAGGAGTATGCTCGCCCTGCCAGATTCCCTCTGATGGCACTCCAGCTCTGTGACCTTGGACAAGTTACTTAACCTCATGGAGCCTCAGTCACCCCATGTCCTTGAAGATAAACTTAGCCTCAACCTCATACAGTGCTGTGAGGGCCACTGTAAGATAATCTGTTTGAAGTGCCCAGTAAGGTGTCTCACTTGACCAGTGCTCAGAAATGTGTGCTGAGTATTAATCTTTTGGAAGTTCTGACTGGATGATCTTGGTGGATGAGATTGTAGCATCTGGGCCCCTTACGTTCTTTAGGTCTGAAGGCAGATGAATTTACATGGATCCAGAGAGTGGAGCAGTGGTTTTATGATTAGTGTGGCTCTCGGCTCTCCGCTGCTCCTAAGTAGGTCCTTCTTTACTCCTGGCAGAGTCCCTGTATGCTCCACAGTCATTCATGGGGCTTGAGGAGGGAAGGCGGGATATGTTAGGCTTGTGTAGGGGAAATGAGAGTGGGAAGACCCTGTTTAGTCTCTGTGCTTGTGTGGGCAGCAAAGTGGAGGACAAAGTGGAGAGAGAGAGAACGTCTCACGTAGAAATGTGTAAAGCACGATTTTTGAGCCAGAAAGACTGGGATATTCTCTTGAGGAAATATCGGATACTAAGGCAAAAACATATAATTTGGGGTCTTGACCAGAAGCCCTTGATGCCAGCCTAGGCATGTAGAATTGATCTTGCAGGTAGTGGGGAACCACTGAAGGTTCTTAAACAGAGCAGTGACATGTCTCAAGCATAGGAGGTAAAATTGAATTAGCAAATTAGTTAGAACACAGGATAGTTATTTCCTACAACAATTATTATGTTAAACTCAAGAAAAATCCCCTGGCACAGAGCCTGGTGTACTCAACATATGCTTACTGAATTTTTATTCTGAATATAAAATTGCTGTAACTCAGATTTCATCTGTCCTCTCCAGATGAATATAATTTTTAATATAAAATGACTTTGCATTTTATTTAAATCTGAAGTAAGTGACTAAGTATTTCTCCTTCACAAACCCAGTCCAAGGGATGAGATGAGGTTAGACGTCATGGTATCCCTTCAACCTCCTTCCTCTACCTGCTTCTTTCTTTCACCAAACTTGTCTTTTCTACAGGTGCTGGAGGAAAATGGATATTGATGGTGTCGATGGGGGGGAACTTTTACGCAAGAGTGTCATTGTGCTCCTGCTTAGCCAGCTGAATAAAGCAGATGCTAACTAGGATGTTGGTGAAGAGGTAGTTAGAAAAGGTACTAACAGCTACCCAGGGAAGGCTGAAGTGAGAGGATTGCTTGAGCACAGGAGTTTGAGACCAGCCAGGACAACTCAACAAGACCCCATCTCTGAAAAAAAAGAGAAAACAATTTTAAAAAAATGAAAAAATGATAATAATAAAAAAATGATTCAGGGACTTGGGGGAAGATTTAATGATAAAAATAGGAATTCACCTGGACTTTTATGAGAGGTAGGTTAGTTTTGGGGAGACTAGGGGATAGGTAGAGACCAAAGTAGTAGAAAGAGTTAAAGCTGCTGAAAGAAGTCCTGAAGAGTCAGTAGAGTATTCGGGAAACACATACACTTTGGAATCAGCCAAGGCCAGATTCTGATTCTTTTACAGAACAGCTCTGTGAGCCTGGGGCAGTTCATGACTGTTGTGTGCTTGTGTGTAGAATCTGGAATGATTGTACCTACCATATAGGGTTTGTGTGAAGATAGATCAATGATAGTGTGTGAAAGGACTTAGGACAGTGTCTACCACGCGCATTTCTCTACTTTTGTGCTTTTTATGCTTCCTGGTTCTCCTTTTAACTCCCGATACCTAAAATTTTGGAACTGGACATAGGCACCTATTTTGTTGAGCATTTCACTGGGCTACATAAATATAACTCTCTATGTAGCACTTTGCTGTTTTGAAAGTGTTTTTATAGGTACTATTTCATCTGCTCTTCATAGCAACTCTTGAATTGTGTTTTTATCCTAGTTTTACAGATGGAGATATTGAGGCTTACTGTTGCACAGCCAATATTTAGTGGTAAAACCAAGTCTCTTAGGTTAAAATGCTTTTTTCAACCACAGACACTATAGAAGCATCGATGAAGACCCTTATGACTCTGATTTCAATACCCTATGTAATCATGGTATCCTGGAAACTACTTTGGGTATCCTCTTAACCTAGTTTTCCACAGGTGTCTTGCCATGTGACCTGGAGACCAGGAAGATCAGAGTGAAACAAAAATGGAGGCTGGGCCACTCTGCATTGGTAACAAGGCTTCTCCATGGGTGACACTCCATGTCTCCCATCCTTAATCCAAAACCATGCACACCTAATTAATTATTAGCTGCTAAGAATTGCTTCTAAGGCACCTGATGGAGGAAGAGAACTCTCCTATCCCACCCCTCTGCTGCACGCACACACACACACTCACAGCTCTAGTGGTAAAAGTTCATGGAGTTGTCGACGGTTTTCTCTCCTATACATGCACAAGGATGGCTTGTTTACAGTCCTCCGACTCCTATTCACTAATGCAATGTGCATTTTGTTGCCTGTTTAGTTTTCTATCTTGATTCTGGTCATGCATTTATCACTGCTAGTGTAGGAATGACAACTTCCAGAATTCTGTCTCAGTTGAGCCAGATTACAGACACCCCATCACCACCCCACTCCCCACTTCAGCAACTCTGCAACCAGTTCCTGGGTTAAGCACCACTGTAGACTATTGTGGTTCCTCCTATGATATTACCTATCAATAAGCTCTGTACACCCTGGCCATCCAGAGTTCCTCGGTGAGTATTGAGCAAAGCTCTGACAGAGAACGAATGAAGCTACGCAAACTACTATGATGGGACTTCGTCAGTGGAGAGAATCGCCACTCATCACGTGTTTCTGCCTTTACAAAATGTTGATGAGGTTCCCTCCACAGTGGCCTTGTGATAGGAACTGATAAAGATAAAAAATAAGTTAATGGTATATATGAAATAAAATCTAGTTTACCACAAATCACTGAAATTTTATTCCTGATGTCTTAATTACCTTTGGAAATTTTCCTTGTCCTTTAAACTTTTGGCTATCATAAAAAAAAATAAATTGTATTGATTGCCCATGTCATTTGTAAAGAACTGTGGAAGCCAATTAAAAACAAAACCAAAAGCCACAAATGTAATTATTATATAATGAGATAAGGATAACATTATCTGATGTCATTATATATACCAAGAACAAATTTTAATTAGAACTCCGGGTGGTATCTAAGAAATCAGGTATAAAGAAATTTTACCTTTACCATCTATTTGCAAAAAAATTATGTATCACAATTATTACTTGGATACACACCAGATTTCTTGGGAATATTCCTTGAAAGGAAGACTGTTCTTGGTCTTGGCCTGTGCAATACAAATAAACAAACATATATGCTTTATCAAGACCAGCTTGCTGAATCTGATATTGCAGACATGCAAGATTTAGGACTGTTCGAAACATGTAATCATCTAGTACCAAAAGATTAGATCCATTCTTTCTAGTTTCTGTAAAGCATAAATATTACATGTATCTGTAATGGCAATGAAATAAATATTTTAAAGAGTCTACTTTTGTCTTTACACATAATTTATAATAGTATTTTATGACTCTAGTGTGTGTATGTATTCCAGTGCAATATATCAAAACAATAGTAATGAACTTGTACATATTGTGTACAGGCTGACATTGTGCTGAGAAACTGGCAAAGCTCTCTAGTAAGTGATTCTTAAAAAACCTTTTCTAGAACCAAGTCATATGCTGTCTTCATCTTATGGACAGCAAACTGTAGGAGGGTAAAAAGTTGATAGGATAGGTGACAAGTAGGAGTGTTTATGTCTTCTAATATCCATTGCTTGTCCAAGGCTGTCTGGAATGCTGTGTTGAAGAGGACTCTGATGCCATGTCCTGGCCCAGGGGAGGTGTGTTGTGGAAGTGGTGGGTGAACAACGTCTGCCGTGGTCACAGTGGTGCTGTGGTAAGCGATGGTGATGTGCATACAATCAATTTTTTGTTTTTGCCTAATGAAAACACTCACCAGGTTGGAATCAAGATTTCTGTGTTCTAACCTCAGCCACCTCCCCCCTACCCCCGCCCATGACTAAATTGCTGTATGATCTTGGGCAAGCTCCTTTACTTCTCTGAACCACAGCTTCTCTATCTTTCAAATGGGAGCAATGACCCCAACTCAGTCCTCTTAGTGTAGCATGAGACTATGACAGGACAATCAGTCTGAAATTATTGTACCAAACCTTGGATAAAAAAACAGACACAGTTAGTATGTGTTCTGTCTTCTTTTCTTCATGTCAATGTAACATTTAGAAAACCCAACTCAGGGGACCCAAGCGAAAGAAGAGAAAGCACAACTCTAATCAGTTTTGTGGCGTATTTATAACTCTCATTAAAAAACAAATTAACAAATAAAACAAACCTCTAAACAAGGATAAAGATAAACTTTTGCTTAGAAAATGTTGATTCACCCTTGCTGTTACGGACTGAATGTTTGTGTTCCTCCCACATTTATTTGTTGAAGCTTGAATCCCCATGTGAGGGTATTTGGAGGTGGGGCCTTTGGGAGGTGATTAGGTTTAGATGAGCTAATGAACATGGGGACCCCATGACAGAATCAGAAGAAGGTATAAGTCTGGAGCTCACTCTCTCTCCACCATGTAAAGAGATAGTGAAAAGGTGGCCATCTGCAAGCCAGGAAGATGGGGCCCTCACCAGAACCCGACCATGTTGGCACCTTGATCTTGGGCTTCCCATTATTCAGAATTATGAGAAATAAATGTCTGTTGTTTAAACTACCCAAGTCTATGGTAATTTGCTATAGCAGCCTGAGAAGACTAAGACACCTATTACATGCTAAGCTTTGTTGTAAATGTTTGAACTGCTTCAATGAATAACAGAAGTGCCTGTTTTTGTGAAGTTTACCTTCTAGTGTGGAGGGACAGACAATACACAAATGCATAAAATGATAAATACATGAATTAATAAATAATTAAATCCACAGATGTGTATAATTATAGTATTACCAATAAAGTAGTAAAGTGACATTTAAAATACCAGGTGGTACTGAATGCTACAAAGCTCAAGTCAGTAGAATTAAAGAGAGAGAGCGAGTGCAGGTGAGGAGGTTGTTATTTTTGATAAGGTGACTGGAGTGGTCTCTGATGGCTCAACACTGGGCCCAGAACTGAATGAAGTGAGCGAGTTGGCCCTGTGGCTATCTGGGGGAAGACTGTTCCCAGGTAGAGTTATAGCAAATGCCAACATTGTGTTCCTTGGGTTCAAGGAACAGGAAGGAAGCCAGTATAACTTTTCTGCTTCTGCCAGCTTTTCCATTTGAGTGCATTTTTGAGGGGTAGTCTTGCCAAATAACTACGTATTTCAAGGGCCTGGAAAAGTGATGCAATGGTGCTTGCCGACATGGGCCCACTGAGGAGCTCAGATTTCTCTTGGCAATTAACCACTGCCCGTTAATTTTCCATGTTTGCCATTATAAATGTGTATTTAGACCATGGTGGGATTACCCTTGCCCTGTAAGTAAACAGAATTTCTTTTTCTTGCAGGAAGTAAATTGTTTACTGTTACACAGTTTAATTTATTGCAGCACTAGAAACAAACAGGAACATTGGTTAAAAGGTGCGATCTGTCAAGCAATTTACCTTCCCTCGACTTGTCCAGGGCAGCTTCTCTGGCAGGGTGTGGATATTGCCTCATAGCCATCCCTCTGCCTCTTCACATTCTTCCTTCTCCTCTTCCTGGGCAATGCTGCTTGCTCAGCCTCTTCAATGTAAACAGCAGTGATCCGTGTTGCATTCCTGCTGTATGCTATGGAGTGTTCTATGTATTTTATACACATTTGCTAAGTTTTCTCAGTCCTTACATTGGTATGATATTAATACCTATCACAGAAGACTGAGACAATTATATGCAATGACATATGTAAGGCGTTTAGCACAGTGTCTGGTACATGATAGTTTTCCTCCAAGTAGTAGCTATTAGTATCACTACATTATTTAATCCTTCTAAAAGACTTAGGAAATGAGCATTATAATCTCCAATTCATGGGTCCAAGGAGTTTGAGTAACGTCTCCAAGGTCACTCTGTCCTTGTCAGTACAAGTTGGAATTTAAATCTCAATCTCTCTCATGCTGAAGCCTGTGCTCTTTTTCTTATTGCATTTACTCTCTGTACTGCATCTTCCCTGCATGTAGGAAAAAGATGGGAATGAGATGCATATACAAGTGCATACATATACACATATATGTGTATACATAGGCGTATCTTATCAGGCTCTTTTGAAGAATAAATGTTTTATATGTATATGTAATCAAAATGGCATTATTCAAATACAAATTAAGATTTTTTTTAAATTTTAATCAGAAGACATGATGGAATAGAATTAAAAATAGTCAACAGTGACAGTCAGTAAATAGGTGAGGTGACGACAAACTTGTGGATGTTCAGAGAAGAGAGTGACCGTGATGGGCTGACGTAGGGAGAAGAATGAGCCAGGAAGGGTGCTGTGAAGGGGCAGGAGGAGCAGAGAGTGCAGGGCAGGGCATCGCAGGTAAAGAGCTGCACACCTGTGCAAAGACCAGGAGGGTACAGGTGTGCATGTGTGTGTGATTGCAAGGGACAGTAAGGAGTCAGCGCTGTTTGCAAGAGGCTACACATGGGAGAGGTGAGCGATGGGGCCTGAGGGCTTTGAAGGTTTCACTTTGGGGTGTGAGATCCTGTTCATGCATGTGGGGGCTCAGTCAGGCATATACGCAGAAGGAGGTTGAAATGAATAAGATAACGTGGAGTAGAACCAAATATGGTGCCTGAAGCAACATGTACTGTGTAAATCTCATACATAGCTCTATTAGTCAGGGTTCTCCAAAGAAACAGGACTGATGAAATATATATAGATACACAGAAAGGGATTTATTATGGGAATTGACTCATGCAATTTTAGAGGCTGAGAAGTCCCATGATCTGCTTTCTTCAAGCTGGAGAGCAAAAAAAGCTGGTGATGCAATTCTAGTCTGAACACGAAGGCCTGAGAATGAGGGGAGTCAACAATGGAAGTCCCTGTCTAAGTCTGAGAACCAGGGGTGGAGGGGTGAGGGAAAGTAACGTAAACCCTGGTTAGAGTCTGAAGGCCTAAGAAACAGGAGCACTGGTGTCCCAGGGCAGGAGAAGATGCCCATCTCAAGCAGAGAAAAAATTCACTCTTCCTCCTTTTTTTTTTTGGTTCTGGTTCTATTTGGGCTCTCAACAGATTAGATGATGCCTGCCGGTACTGGTGAGGGCAATCTTATTTACTCAGTCTACTCTACTGATTCAAATGCAATCTTTTCCAGAAACAACTTCACAAACAACACCCAGAGATAATCCGTTACCAGCTATCTGGGCATCCCTTAGCCCAGTCAAGTTGACACATAAAATTAGCCATCACAATAGCTGAAAAGCTGCCTTGTAGATATTGTTATATGATTCAGACCTGGGTTGGGTAAAAGTAATTAATTTAGTATAATTTTTCTTTCTTGTTTCTCTTCCCTATTTTCTTCTCTTTTAATCACCAACTCTGATATCATGTATTGGTCATCTATTGCTGTGTAACAAATCATCCCAAAATTCAGTGTCTTAAAACAATATATTTTTTTTATCTCCCATGATTTATGTGAGTTAAGACTTCAGGAACATATTGGCTGGATGGTTCTGGTTCAGACTCTCATATGAGATCTCAGCCATATATTGGCTGAGACTTAGTCATCTAAAGTCCTGACTGGAGCTGCAGGACCCACTCCAAGGTGGCTTACTTATATGGCTGATAAATTGGAGCTGGCAAGTTGGTTTCTTTCCATGTGGGCCTCTGCATGGGGATGCTTGGGTCACTTTGCAATATGACAGCTGGCTTTTCCCCTAAGCAAGCAATCCAGGCAAGAAAGAATCAGAAGAAAATCTGTATCTTTTTAATGACCTAGCCCCTTGGAAGTCGTGTTGCATCACTTCTGCTATGCCACTAACTCTGCTCCCTACCCAACCCTCATTCAAAGAGAGGGAAATTAGACTCTTATCTCCTCCTCCACCTTAGAAGAGAGAAGTGTTACATAGTTTGCAAACATTTAAAAACCACTATACGGTACAGAAAGATGGGTCACATCTTTAGAAAGTCAGGTCCAATGGGGTTTAGAACTCCCTTTCAGGTAACTGGAAATAACAATGGAGTAGAAGTGTCTAGAGTGATATTTTTCTTTAAGTCACCCTGGCCCATGTACACCTCCAGCATTTATGGTACTTCTTTGTGAACAAAATTCTTCTATATAGAATACCAGGTACTATCAAAATGTTGACTAATATAAAGTATTCTGTTCTAGTGGTTTCCCATTCTTCTGGGTGTGGGAAAAATATATCATAACTTTTAGGTAGTTTTATTGTATAGCTTCTCTCTATATTGATTTGTATAGAGAAAAACAAATTTACTAATATTTCATACATGCATTGGCCTGTTACTTGTATGTCATTTGTAAATACATACACATATATTGTGGACATCTATCCATGTTCATTGGCTGATAGGGTGGGTGGTCATAAACTTGGCTGTCACCGTTCTACTCCATGGGCTGATTACACACTACAGCTTCTTAGATAGCTCACCATTTCTCTTCACCCATCAGTCCAAGAAGAAAAGGGATATTGATAGCATGGAGACGTTGGACACAAAATTGGGCTGGCATTTTCAGTGGGAGAAACCAGGCGGTCTAAGAAATTCTGTGTATCTTGTTTGGTTAAGCTCTTCCTTTCCCTTCTCTTCCCCTCTCCTCCTCTTCTCCCTTTTCCTTTCCTATATCTCCTCTCTTCTCCTATTCTTTTTTCTTTTCCTTTTCTTTCTTCTTTCTCACTCAGCTATCAAGGTAAACCACAATGGAAATGTCCTTCTGTTTTGGAGGTGTACATGGCCCAGAGTGGGCTGAGGAGAAATGTCACCCCAGGTCTCTCCAAGTGCTTCCACTCCATTGTTTCTTCTAGTTTTCCAAAAGGCTATTCTAGATCCCATGGGATCCTTTCAGTATCACTTACAAAGTCAAGCCAGAACGAACGTGGGTATAGCACAGGATGCTGGTGCTCTTCCCATATTCCGTCAGAACCACGTAACATTTCCATGCTTAGCAGCCTCCTTTCCAATGACCAGTACCTACATCTTTGTGAGGAGACTGTCAGCCTTTTGGGGCCCCTGCACCCAGCTCATGATAGGGGCTTGACAGCTGGGGTGGGGGCCGGGGTCAGTGACTGCTCGGTGTGGGTGTAAATAGTACAGCCTCCTCATCCCTCAGCTGGAATATTTCTGAGGCAGGTGTTGTACACAATTTCCCATACATTCTCAGAGGCTTTCCACCATGGCAGCTGACAAAATACCATACTCCTTATTGTCTTCATTCCTCACCTATCACCGTCCCATTCCCCTGCCAGGGTCTCTTCACCTCCACAATGAACAACATACTATCAGTCCTCTTCTCAGGACTTGCTTCTATGGGCATCCAACTTAGGAAATGAGGCTGAAAGCATAGGATCTTAGAGGCCATCTCTTTAGACCTGTCTCTGACATACACAAAAGTCTTCTCTGTTATTGCAGGACCTAGCTAAGCATACAAGGTAGGAAACAAAATAAAAATGTGAAATCAAAGATTTACATGTAGCAATAAAGAAAATCTTTTTTGTTTACCTCTCTTAGAACCAGTAGTGATCTGAAGGGGCAACTGGTTGATTCTTTAGTGCTTTAGTGCTGTAGATAAGGGGTCAGTAAACATATATATTCTATAAAGGGTCAGAGAGTAAATACTTCAAGCTTCCTAGGCCAGATAATCTTGGTTGTAACTACTCAGTTCTACCACTGTCGTGTGAAAACAGTCACAGACCATATGTAAAATAATTGAGTGAGTGTGCTTCTCTTCTGATAAAACTTTATTGACAAAAACAGAAAGAGCGCCAGATTTAGCCTGCCCCAGGTTTAGATTCTGCCCATCTTCATTTCTTTAATAAAATATTCTCCTTGCATTTAATCTCACATTCTTCTTCCATTGCCTTTCCTTCTCTGTCCTTTCCATCCTTCCCAGAGATTTTGGTATTTTTTGCTTGTACTTAAGGTGCAGCCCGGGGTTTCTTCCCGTGGAAACCCTTCCTTAACCCTCAAGTCTGGGTGAGGGCCTTCTCATCCATGTTCTCCTAGCACCCGGTGCTTACCTGTCTTAGTTCTTACAGTCTAACTGATTATTTTTACATTTGTATGTTATTTATTTGCCTTTGAGTTGTGTCAGAGACCTATCTCAAAATAGCTTCAATGCAAAAAAAAAAAAATAGATAAGTGGGTATTAATTGGTTTTAAAATTCAATTTCAAATATAAACTTGAATCATTTTTACTTTTCCAAAATCTGTTAACAATTATGCTCTAGGCAGCCCTTTCTTTATATATGTCCTGGTCTGCCTGGACTGTTCTGGTTTATGCCTTTTGTCCTCAGGCAATTATAAATAGTGCCCCCTTTGACTCTCATTAGTGCCCTGGAATTTGCAATAAATTATACGGTCACCTACTTAATGGCATCCTAGTCAAATTTGATATCTTCTTCATCACTTTCAAGGACTAAGATTTATTTAGTCCTCTCCATTCAAAAGCTCTTTTCTCTTATTTTGCCCCAGTTTCCCAGGCACAAGGGAGTCTGTGGCAGCTCTGCCCTGTGCTCATTTCTCCGCCCCATCCTTGCTTCTCTGGGCTTAGGAATGGAAAGAGAAAAGACAAAAAAAGATGTTTCTTATATGGTTGTTCACAGGTTTTTTATGACCTTTTTCACTTGATTATTGCTATTATTCTGCCTTGCAGCCCCTCTGTGTCACCGGAGTACAAACACTGGCTCTCTTTTGGGGGTACATCGGGATGAAATTTTGGGGGGAGGATCCCAAGGGCCCCCACCTTGCACAAGCAGCTTCCTTGCAAGAGACCTGGTTGAGGCTCGAGCTCTTCCCACCTCAGCCATCTTCGTAGGTGGTTAGCTCACAGCCTCTTGCTGCTGGGCCTGGCTAGCCTCGCGTGCAGCCTTCTTGGAGGGCACTGGTAAAGTGGCTTAAGTCCCACACCACTTCCGTTGTATCAGTTCTGCCTATGGAAATGTCTTCTCTTTCTGCCAAATGGAGACAGCGTGGGGTCCCCCAGGCTTTCCTCTCTTGGCTTTCTAGGTTTTTTCCTTTCTTAACGTCCCAGCAGCAATAGTCTCTCTGTAAGCCAGTAGTCTAGATGTTCATAAAACAGATCATCATCAGTTCCTGAGTAGCTGAGTAGTGGTGGTGGGAGCATGAGCATCATGTTTTGTGTAACTTTATCTTATATAGGAAGAAGGTTAGGGGCTGAGATTAGCTGAAGATTCTCACCCATTTTAGGAATAAACATAAGAAATCATTTTTTTTTTAAATAAACTCTGTATTATTCCAAAAGACAAACTTCCTTCCTGCGCCCAGCACCTCTCTGGCATCTTAAAGAAAGTAGAAGGTGCCATTGAAGGGGGATGTACTGCTCTAGTGCCTCCAGGTGGCTGCGGGGAAACTTAACATCTTTTTGTCCTGGCTCCCCACCTACGGTTCTTCACAGTTAGTCTTTACTGTTGGTTCCGTCATGATTCATGGAGAACAGAAAAATCTCTTATTTGACCTTTCACACTACCAGGTTACAAACTGAAAGCACTGATGGGCCGCCGTGGAGCTGGCTTTATACGATAGTGTGCCAAGGGCATGTTTGCTGTCCTCAGGACTCACTCTCTCCCCATCCTTCAGTTCTCCATTTGTGCTGGTCTCATTCTGTACTAGGGCCCAGAAGCTTTCTCCATATGATGGGGGAGAAGGCATATGACTAGTGGCTGTTGTGGGTTTATATTACTGCAGTTAACAACCAAAAAGAGAACCTTTTCTATTAATTAATTAATACATATAGATCCCATAGAAAATTTATCATTTGTCCTGCTTAGATCATATATCCATGCTTTGCTCAAGCACTATGACCAAGGTGATAAGGTGCTTCACTAGCTGGACTGAAGGTATGTGTTTATTTCTGTGACAGGTGTGGGAGGTTACTGTGATTGGAATCCCTCCACCCCCTCCAAAAATCATGTGGATTTTTTAAATAGGAGAGTAGCCATGACCCCAAGTGACAGGGACAGTTGCCTGAAGAACAGAAGAGAGACAGACAAGTCATTCCAGTTTAGACCATTTTAGACCTGACAGCCACTTGCCTTTCCGCTAGCTGATTACAGATCCATGAGTGAGTCCCTCTGAGATCAGAAGAGACCAGAAGAACAATCCAGTTGAACACAGCTTAATATTTTTCAACCAACCCATAGCATTGTGAGCTTTATAGCTGGTTTTTGTCTTGGAATGATTTATTACTTGGCAATAGCTAACTAATACAAGTACCAAGGTATAGTAGTTTATCACAGTTACTTATAGATGTGCAGCCAAATCTCGATCAATATATAACTTTTATTTTTTGCCATCACTGAATACACACACACACACACACACACACACACACACACACACCAAACACACACATACACAGGTTCATACATAGATACGTCACATATTGTTAAAGCAATATCTGCCATTAAGTGTTAAGCTATGTCAGTTACAGAATAAGATATTCAGAGGGTTACAATCTGAAACATGGGTCAAGACCTATAATGTAATAAAAAATTGGCACAAGAGAAGAGTGCTGACATGCCAGAACTTGCACTGAACTTTTGCTCATTAGTAGAAAAGACAGCATGGTCAGAGCAATAAGTTCTACTGAAATAATAATAAAACACTGAAGGATAATCGAGTTAATATTGTAGACATTTTGGAACCATTTATGGGTGCATAGAGATCTCAGTAATTTTTAGCCACAGCCAATATCTTGATCATATCCTTGTAAGACTCTGAGCAGAAGACCCTGTATAAGCTGTGCCCATATTCTTGACTCATGGAAACTGTGAAATAAAAAACATATCTTGTTTTAAGCTTCTTATTTTGTGATAATATCTTATGCAATAATTGAAAACTAATACAGGAGGAGAAGGATTAGCATAGGGTCAGCTATTGCTATTCCTGGATTAAACTATAAAGTCTATGCGAGCAGGAGCTATGTCTGTCTAGCATGATGGTTAACTATTTGAGCCCTGGTACTGAATATAGGCACCATTTCTTATTAGATGCATGGATTTAGAGGATGTAATCTGTAAAATGTGAATGATAATATCATGGGAATCCGGGGGAATAAAATGTAATAGTCTAAGCACAATGCTTAGCATACTGTTTGTTCTATAATAAGCACTCAATAAGCATTAGCTATCATATTCAGCTGAAATCACTATTGTATTTGCAACAATTAACACAGTGCACACTTTATAAGCACTCAGCACATAAATATAAAAAGCAAGGTGTGGATGGCTGAGTGAGTGGTTTAAAGAATGGCTGAAGAAATGAATAGATGATGAATTGCTACCCAGGAGACTCAATTTATATTTATTTAAAAAGCCAAAGCTTTTACAATTGAAGCCTACCAGTGCCTGCATTATAAGTAATCAAAGGAAGACAGGGCTTGCACAACACCATTCTTGCCCTTTAGCAGCCAAGACAACAGAAGACTCAGGTGCTCAGATGTAGCACCTGGTTTTTCCCACAGGAACCACACCTGGAAATTTCCAGGTTAGGGTGACACTTAGGATTCATCTTTTTCTTACTCTTGTCGTCTTTGTTTGCATTCACTTTGTTTTCCTGCTGTGCTGCTAACTCCCTGGTTAACTGGAAACTTACATTTCCCTCCTCTCCCAGACACCCTTGTCCCAGGCTGCATGGAAAGGATGTGCTTGCTGAGCAGCAGGTACAAATTAACCACATGAAATATAATTATTTCACCCTGGGTGGGATGGGACGGGGGAGGAACAGAAGGAGTGCTTGAAGTGCTGAGTTTAAACTCTGAGAATGTGATCCAGATGAGAACCAGTGAAGTGATGCCTGTTTAATAAATATTAAGAACTGACAGGCACTGGAGTCTTGGAATTTCAGAATATACGGAGCAGTTCTGGAGCTTTGTGCATTTTTCTTTTAATGAGGCCCAACTTTCCCTTACTCATGAGAGGCCCGAGATGCTGCTATGGCGTTGTTGGAAGGCACAGAGCCTAAGGTCAGAAGGCGGGGGTTAGGTCCTAGCCCCAATTGTTGTTGTCCAGATGCAGCTGGGAAATATGCAGACTATTCCCTCATAACATAATGATATAATGACACACGGCAAAGAGGATCACCTGAGAAAATGAAGGTAAAAGTGCTTCGAAGACTTTTAAAACATTGTCTTTAAGTGGGTCCTTTCCTCTAGAACTCAGTCCCTAATGATACAAACTGTGGGTTGGTCTGAATCCAACTGTGCTCCAAGCAGGGGCTACTTTAGGACGCAGCAGGGAAGACTCGGGGCTGTTGAGGAGACCAGACTCTACTCCTCCCAAAATTTATAACTGAAGAAGCTGAGTCCCACTTGAATCTATTTTACATAATAAACTTATTGACAAAATTTATTTTGCGGATATTGATCTAAAAAACAACTGGTTGATGGCTTCATTCTCACAGAGGCTTAGCAGGCTCTTCTTTAGTCCCCAGGATGCATGTGATTGAATCAGGGAGGTATATAAGAAGTTGTAGAGAAGACCAAGGTAGCCACACTGTAGCATCAAGGTCATGGTAGTTGGGGCCAGAAGATAAGGGTTGAAGACTCTAACTTGCACTGTCCAGCCACATCATCATTATTGGTCCTTAATCTCTTGCTTTCAGTTTGCCTAGTGTCTATTCCCAGGGTCTCAGTTTCCCCAGGAGTGTCTAATATATTCAACTTCCTGTGAATGCTTACACAGTGTCTTGCACCTGGTCAGCACAGGAAACAGGTGGGATTTTCTGTGACACCGTGCCTCTTGCTAGCTGTTCTATTAAATACCAACTCCTGCTGTTCTACATTGTACAAGCTGGTATTTAAAAGCATTCAGAGATGTTTGTATGCAGGACACCTTGAATATATATCCCTGCTGTTGTTATGCTGACTTACAAAATACATCAAAGAGTACTCCAACTGTGGAGCCTGTTGAAAAGAGGAACAGGTAAGCTCCCCTGGGCATCAGAGAGAGGGGCCTAATGGCTATGTCTTTGCTGCTATCCAGCTAGTTTATGCATTTGTCATTTAGCCTTCACTCTTTACATAGTATGTATCACTGAAACTAAGTTAGGGGCAGAAGCAATTGGAATCGCTTTGGCTAAGAAGTCACTTGGGCCTTGTCGTTTTTATGTTGCAGGAACTAAGCATAAGCATTGTGTCTTCTTGTTGATTTGGAGCAGGGCAAGACTTGCCCTGCCCAAATAGGAGGAAGACAAGTCTCTGTGATGCTCACAATAATATCCTCAAGGTAAGAGCCAAAATCCTCATAACGTCTTCTCCCCACTCACTGTCCACTAAGAGTGAAAAAACAATAACAGTGTTCATTAATTGGTAATCATTCACTGAAGGTTTTTTGTGTGTTGGACACTCACTATATCTTCTTAATCCTCTCAACATTCCTATGTAATAGAAAATAGTATTGTTCCCATTTTATTTAAATGAGCAGTAGGCATCTGAAACAGTCCAAGATTTTTATTTACGGCTTAAGGGGATTACTGAGGACTGTGGATGTGTTGACAAAGGGCTCAATTTTGTAGGGCAATAGCAGTTGGTATGTTCAGGAGGGTGGAGAACCTTCAAGTGAAGAGGCTAACCACACTCTCTAAATCTAAAACAGCCATGCAAATAAAAGGCATTGTCAAATAACATGTGTTTCAGGAAGAGAGCCAAGTGTTCTATTAAAAGTCCCCAATGGGTATGGTGGCTCATGCCTATATTCCCAGCACTTTGAGAGGCTGGGGCAGGAGGATCATTTGAGACTGAGAGTTTGAGACCAGCCTGGGCAACATATCAAGAATTTGTCTCTACAAAAAATTAAATGAAAAAAAGGTTAGCTGGGCATGGTGGTGCATACCTGAAGTCTCAGCAATTGAGGAGGCTGAGGTGGGAGTATTGCCTGAGCCCAGGAGTTTCAGGTTGCAGTGTTCTGGTGTCTTGTTCTAGCTCTAATCATAGTTAGCAAATCTATTCATTTGTTTTTGATCCCATCACCTTTGTCTGCCCAGTGAAAAGAATACACCTGTTGCCCCTTCTTTTCAAGGCATGATGTTCTGTGCTCAACTGCTCACATGACACAAGGTGAAAGTGTTAGGAAAAGCAGAAAACATTCACAAGATGTGGCTAGCATTTCATCATCTCTGGTCATTTGTCAAGGTTATAAACCCAGATTCATGATTTTACCATTCACAGATCTGTAAAGAATCTCTTTGGTATATAGAGTCCTACAATCTTTAAAGCTGGGACAGTTGAATGGAAACTATTTGCAGGATGGTTCTGTCCATTCGCTTTGCAAGTTTTTGGTCGGTAGCCTTCCAGACGTCCCAGGATAGCACTAAGTGTGTGTATGGGGTGGGGGGAGAGGAAAGTGCGTGAGAAGATGGGAAAAACAGGGCAGCATTTAAAAGAAAAAAGCAACCACTTCCCTGATACCCCTGGCTCCTGCTTTCCCTCCTACTTTCCTCACCATTTTTTGTCAATCTTTCAGGCTCTCTTTTCTGCCCACACCTAAGTTGTTGCAGCTCTGGGAAGACTTCATTCTTGGACCTTTTCTGTTGTAATTATAAACTCTGATAACTCTTACTTTGAAAGAGGAGACCTCCATGGGGTACAAGAGAAAGGAAGAGAACTTTTCTCTTCCTCCCACTGTTCTTTCATATAGCTCTGTGGGGCTTATTCTTCCCTGACTCGAGAATGAAGTTCAAGACCAGTCCCACAATTGTTCTGAAGACTTTGAATAGCTAATAGGCCCCCTGTCACTTTTAGTTATAAAAATCTCATTGAAATAATTAACATAGCTAATAGCAGGAATCAGTACTCTACAGATCACTTGAAGTTAAAACTCCTCCCTTCCTCTGGACAAGTTTCTCCTTCAGGGTGGAAGTCTACACTGGGGAAGAGTTACCCTCTTCCCTACCTTACTATTAACACTTCTCGCTCAATACCTGCTCACTCCAAGGTTTGTGATCAAGCTTTTCTCTCTCGTTATTTCTGTCTCTCTCTTTCATTTTCATCACTGTAGGAGAAAAAAATCAAAGAAATAATAAAAGGTCTTACCTGTGTATTACTGATGTACAGCCTGGCATTAGCATTCTCTAGAGTTGATCTATGTTCAGTGTTGATTTTCTCTTGAGATATGTCCATGGGTTCCTTGAAGTTTCCATCCCTGAGATTGTGCAACTGTGCTTCCTGCAGCGTGGTAGCAATCTCTGGCTGGCCACTCACAATTTCTCCCTGAGCTGCTGTGCTGGTTCTTCTCTCTGATTGACACCACATCACCCCTCTGAGTGGTCTTAGAAAGGATTTAAAATGGTTGTACGTAGTATCTTTCCCATGTGGCCCTCTTTTGATTCCAAAAGAGGACATTCTCATTCTTACTCTTGGAGGGAATACAGTTAACTCCCTATGTATCTTAATCTCTCTGTATCCTAATGCATCAAGCTGATTGCATAGACTCTAACCTTGAAATTCCTGGTTGTCCTCCCATCTCTAAAGGGTACCTCTCTGAATGGTTCATTTGAAGTTTCTTTTACTTTTGGACTGGGAGGGGGTATACCCTTGTTCCCAAAACTCCAATAACTTTCTCCTAAGAAAATTCTCTCTCTGAGACTTTTCAACTTCAATTCTCTTACAGCTAAAAAGAGATATTAGATTAGGGGTTGAAAACCATGTTTTGGAACTTTCTTCGCAATTCCTGCCTAGGTGACTTCTCACCTTGCTTGGGAATATGAGGATGAATAATTGGCACCTCTTTTCTCTGGGTCTCAGCTAAAATGAGACAGAATGGCTCCTGTCATAAAATCCTAACATACTCTTCCTCCATAAATTCATCCACTCCAATAGCTTTTTCTGTCAGCTAATGTCATGAATACCCTGAAAAATATAAAATCAATATTTTATCATCCAAGGGGCAAGTTAACCTTAGTTATGGCATACTAGGGATCTTGGGTGGAATTAGCTCCCTAGAAGGAAGCAGTTGTTTAATAAGCTTCCCCTGAGCTACTTTGGTTGATTTAGTGTTGGGACACAGAGCCCACTCTTCCACTAATCCCCTTCCTAGAAGCAAGGCCTGGCTCCTCTCGTGCAGTCCTGGTTTGTCAGGACATGCAGGGAGCTCTTTTGTAGCCCAATCAGGTCCTGTGTAATAGCAGAGTTCTGCTTCTGTGGATTGGCTATGTAAGGACAAAATTAAATGGACATTAGGATATTAAAGATTGACCTAATTTTGTTTCAATTGTGATCTTTAATTATATATGACATTTTCTTCCCTATGTACCCATTGTTACCTAATCAATAAAAAAATTAATTGTACCCAAATATCTTAGCTCTAGAGCCAAATACCTTACTTCCTGGTAGACAATTCTATTAAAAAATATTCTAAAGTATCTCAAATTCAACACAAATAAAATGTGAATCATGATTTCTCTCTTCTCCAAAATATCCTATCTTTTTAATGGCCTCCCATCCACCCCATTACCCACACCATAAAATTCTGAATCTCAACTTTAGCATGTTCATTTAACATTTTCCCTGCCCACCCCACAACTAATCTGTTACCCAACTCTGATGAACTCTGGCCTTCTAATATGTTGGGAATCTGTCTCCTTCTTTTTATCCTTCTAAGAACTCTTCATTTTTTACTCTTATCATTTCTCTTGGAAAATTACATCAGCATATTTCTTAACCGGCTTCACTCCATTTATTCTCACCTACCCATGACTTAGTTTTCACGGAGCCAATATTTTAATCATTTTCAATCATGTATCCCTTCCTTAAACTTTTTAAACGTAACCACTACCTATAGTGATGATCTCCAAGGCACAGGGTAGGTGTCTCAGATAATTCTTAGCGTTATAAACAGAAAATTTTGGAAATTTTATTTGTATTTTGTTTTTATCTTTTAGACAAAAAAAAAGGCAATCGAGTTTTACTTATTCCATACCTTGACTCTGGGGTTTTGGGCCCTTACCTAGAAAATAGGTCAATCTCCATGTCAGGAATGAAAACAAAGGAAATTTCACAGCATGGAGGTCTTGACAGTGGTGACTTTCCTATTCCCCAGTTTTCAACCTACTTCAACATATTATAATTTCTGTGTTATGTAGTTTATACCCTCTTGTTAAGGAGATTTATAGATTTTTATGAAATTATTTTAAATAGATTTTTAGAGAGATAAGCATTATTATTATTTTTTTTTTTTAGCACAAGATATTTATAGATTTTCTCATAGTAAAGAATTGAAAAGTATTGCCAAACTTAACGGCAGGTTACACATTGTACTGGCTTGCTAGGGCTGCCATAACAAAACTACCACAGACTGGGTGTTTTAAACAACAGAAATTTATTTTCTTACAATTTTGAAGGCTAGAAGTCCCAGATAAAAATGTTGGAAGGTTTGGTTCCTCCTGAGGCCTCTCCTTTTGACTTGCAGATGGCCACCTTCATACTGTGTCCTCACATGGCCTTTCTCAATGTGCATATTCGTCCCTGTATATCTTCATCTTCTTATAAGGACACCAGTCATATTGAATTAGGGCCCCACCCTAGCAACCTCACTTTGACTTGGTCACCATTTTAAAGACCTTATCTCCAGATAAGGTTACAATCTGAGGTACTGAGGGTTGGAACTTCAACATATGAATTTGGGGGGGACATATATCAACCCATAATACACATTTTTCTTTTTGCGAAATTGCTTTTCGTTTTGTGATGAACTGAGGTGGTCAAAATTATACTACCTAGCGTTTTGAAAAAAATTAATTAATATTGTATTCACCCTGTCTCTTTAAGACAAAAATGATGGTTTAAGAATGAGTAAGAAAATAACTGTTTTTCAAATAAAACTTGTGCTATGGAAAGAGCATTTAAACATGGATGTCTAAAACTATTTTAAGCATTATAAGATTTTGTTTTTCAAAGAGGAAGAACTGTAGTAACTCTTATATCTGCATTTATAAAACTGGGAAACATAATTTTTAAACCAATTTAAAAATCTTTTAACTAAAAAATTTCAATGGGATATGAGTCCATTTGATTACACACACACACACACACACACACACACACACACACTTATACACATTTATACACTTAAAAAAACAAATTCTTACCAGTTCACAATAACAACTGATTAACATTAGAGAAGACAGTTCTTTAATCAAAGATATTTTACATAATTAATGGTGGGATTGAAAAATGACCATTAGGATTTCATATTTGGAACAACTCATCTCTACACAGTGTATTTTTGCAGCTATAGAATCCATTAAAATCAGGCATAAAAATTAACTAAACTTAGAATCAGACACGTAAATTGCTGTATCACAAAAGATTAAACCAAGATTATTAAAAAGACACATATTTGTTTTCATTTGTTAATGGATGATTTTCAAAGAGATAAAATCATGACTGTCACATAGATAATGAATATTTGTTGTGAAATATAGTTTATTAATGTAAAAACTAAAAAATGATTAATCCAATTCAAAGTAAAATCTGAAGACTAGATATAGTTACAGGCAATCAAGAACACTAAAATGAATTTGCTAGTAGCTGCAAAACTGGTTGATATCCTGTAGAGCAACAAACTATATTTTTCTACCGGGCAGAAATCAATTGTATCTCTACTGGAGAAAATTCATTTGCATTTCTATGGGCAAAAATAATTTGCATTATCATCAGTTTCTTACAATTTATGGAGTTGTAAAATAGCCTAGTCAAAGATAATCAAAGGCATGAAGCTCTATAGGATCAAATAACCCTGAAGGGTTTGTCAGACACTGCTTAGTATCCCACTGAAAGGATACCTAGTAATCTTTGCACATTTCACAATTTTGTTGCTGACTCTCACCAAAATATTAGTTAGCGATACTATTTTTAGTGATATAACCAAAGATTTTGATGGTATTGATATGCAAATTTAAAAATATTTTAAAGCAGTTTTCATTTCTATTTCAGACTTTTACATTTATATGTAAAAGTCTATGCTTTTAATATACACAAAACAGTAGAACTTGTAAATACTTTATACAAAAAAAGTATATATATAAGCATGTATATAATAAACACACACACACATACATACATATATATATATATATATCTTAGACACTTATAATTTAAAAAATCACTTACCAGTGAAGATGTACTGTCACAATATTTGGACATTACTGCTCCAGAGGATGAAGATCAAAGTTTTCAACATCTACAGAGACTCAGCTTCGTGGCAGGAGCCCTAAATCTCTGCTTTGCCCTTGTCAATGACTTAGGCTGTATCCCATGCTACCAGCTGGACTTTTACTCTAAAATGGTTATAGCACACGCAAAAAATAAATAAATAAATTTAGATGCAGACTTAAACCCTCACAGAAATTAACACAGAATGGATCACAGACCTAAATGTAAAATGCGAAATGATGAAACTCCTAGAAGATAACATAGGAGAAAATCTAGATGATCATGGATTTGGCAGTGATTTTTTAGATATGACACCAAAAGGCATGATCCATGAAGGAAAGAATTAATAAGCTGATTTCTTTATAATTAAAATGTTCTGCTCTGGAAAAGACACTGTCAAGAGAATAAAAAGGCAAGTTATAGACTGGGAGAAAATATTTGTAAAAGATATATCTGATAAAGGACTGTTATCCAAAATGTACAAAGAATTCTTAAAAGCAGTTAAAACAATAAATAAATAAATGTAATTGAAAATAGGACAAAGACCTGAATAGACACCTCACCAAAGAAGATATACAGAGAGCAAATAAGCATATAAAAAGATGCTCCACATTATATGTCATCAGGAAAATGCAAATTAAAACAATAAGATGCCACTCCATACCTAGAATGGTCAAAATCCAGAACACTAACAACACCGGATGCTGGCGAGGATGTGGAACAACAGGAACTCTCATTCATTGCTTGTGGGAATACAAAATGGTGCAGCTACTTCAGAAGACAGCCTGACAGTTTCTTATAACACTAAACATACTATTACCATATGATCTAGAAATCACGCTTCTTGGTATTTACCCCAAATAGTAGAAAACTTATGTTCATATAAAAACCTGCACACAGATATTAATAGTGGCTTTATTCAAAATTATCAAAACTTGAAAGCAACAAAGATGTCCTTTAGAGGTAAATGGATACATCCAGGCAATAAAATATTATTTAGCACTAAAAAGAAATAATCTATCAAGACATAAAAAGACATGGAGTAAATGCATATTACTAAGTGAAAGAAGCCAATATGAAAAGGTTACATACTGTATGATTCCACTGTGTCACATTTTGGAAAATGTAAAACTATGGAGACAGTAAAAAGATCGGTGGTTCCCAGGGGTTGGTGGGGAGAGAAGGATAAATAGGTAGAGCACAGAGAATTTTTAGGGCAGTGAAAATGGTCTATATGATACTATAATTACGGATACAGATACATTTGTCCAAATCCACAGAATGTACAACATCATGAGTGAATCCTAATGTAAATTCTGGGCTTTGAGTAATAATGACATGTCAATGTAAGTTCATTGATCGTAACAAGTGTGCCATGCTGGTGGGGAATATTGATACTGGCGGAGTCTATGCAAGTATAGGGGCAGGGGTATATGGAAAATATCTGTACCTTTCCCTCAATCTTCTTTTAGGTCAGATTTAGACCTAAATCTGCTCTAAAAAATAAACTCTTCAGAAAAAAATTTTAAATATCTATCTAAATTACTTTTAATTCAAGAATGTTGATTAAAATGGAACATTTTATATTGTGAAAGAAGAAAAAAATGGTTAGCATGCCCAAGAACCACTCCATAGTCACTAGTGTTGAAAGCTGGCTGGTTCCCCAGCAATACTGTGGTGAGAAGGATCACTGCCTCCACAGAGGTTTAGTAGATGTATTGGAGGAGAAAAGGCAAAGGAACGATCTTAATGAGGATTCTGAGTTAAATACAGGTTGTTTGATGCAGAGGCTTTATTGATTTGGGCATGTAGGTGACATAATAGTTCAGGGTTGGGGAACTATTATGTGAGGTAGAGGTTTCAAGGTAAATCTTGAAGAGATGTCAATATTTGATGATATAGCACCAAAAAGCAGTCTTTAATAAGGATAATGAGTAGTGTCAAAATAATGGGTTTTCAGAAAATTTCTTTTATTATTTTCCTGAGTTTGCTGTAATGAACTACCATAAGCGGGATGGCTTACATTAACAGAAATTTATTTTCTCACAGTTCTGGAGGCCAGAAGTGTGAAATCTAGGTGTTGGTAAGGGATGCATTCCTTCTAGAGGCTGTAAGGGAGAATCTGTTCCTTGCCTCTTCTAGCTTCTGGTGGCTGTTGGCACTCCTTGGCCTGTGGTTGCATCTTTCTCTGCTTCATCATCATATCACCTTCTGTTTTTTTTGTGTGTGTCTCCTCCAAATTTCCCCTCTCTCTTTTACAAGGATACTTCTGATTGCAATTAAGTCCAAACAGATAATCCAGGATAAACAGCTCCTCTCAAAATCCTTAATTTAATCACCTCTTTTCCCTTCTAAGGTATTATCTGCTCTTTTGCCATGTAAGGTAATGTTCACAGGTTCCAGAGATTTGACATGAATATTTTTTGAGGGATGCATTGGGTTGAATAGTGTACTCCAAAAATTCTTGTCTTATTTGGAAATAAGGTTTTTGAAGATGTAATTTAGTTAACATAAGGTCCAATGACTGGTGTCCATATAAGAAGAGAAAACAGAGACACAGAAACATGCAGGTAAAAACACCATGCCATGACTAAGGCAGAGATTGAAGTGATGTGTTTACAAGCTATGGATTCTTGGCCACCTCCAGGAGCTAGGATGAGGTAAGAGTCCTCCACTAGAGCCATCAGAGAGACTATGGCCTGTCAACACCTTGATTTTGGACTTCGGACTCCGGAACTGTAAGAGAATAGGTTTGTGTTTTTTCAAGCCACCCAGTTTGTGGTAATTAGTTATGGCAGCCCTAGGAAACTAGCATAGGAAGCCATTTCTTGGCCTACCACATTCCTGAAAAAAAAAATGTCATTGTCCTGGGTAAAAGTTAGGGGGAAAGTCAAGGGATATTAATAAAGACTTGTACTTTTTAATTCTGAATATATATGGCTGGTTCTCATTCTCACCAGTCTCATTCAGAGCCTCTGCCTCTTGAGGGCCATTCTTGCCCCCTCAGCAAATCCAGTCTTCTCAGATGACTGAGCCAGGATGAGTGGAGTCATCATGTTTTTGATCTTCAGCCCACCTGCATGCCCCCTGCGGCTCTGGTGGGAAGTCTTTCTGCTCTCTTCTTCTCTGCTGGCTTCTCTGGCATTTCAAAACTGGTTCCAGCACAAGTAGCAGCAACCTGGAAATACCTTGTGCAAGCGACTCTTAACTAATGGAGAATAAGAGTTGGCAGACCAATACCCCAACTTCTCTTTCCTCTAGTGCATTAATTCTGAAATGTATTCTGTACAGTTTCTCAGTGTTTTGGCTTTTGAAAAGTTTTGTGTTTTATTTTCCCCACTCCCTCACTTCTGTTTCTTGTTATCACCTCCCAAGTAAACTATACACCCAAGTAAGTTCCTATCTCAGGCTCTGCATTTGAGGGGGCCCTGATAGCCCACACAGCATTGAGCTCTGCTGGGTCCATCCCTCATTCTCTCCCTGTCCTCTTTCTCCTCTCTGTAGAAATGAGCTGTTGTGGGCCCTACTGCTGTTGCTGTGCCCCTGGGCCTATCCCCATAGATGCTCAGGCCCCTCCACATCATTTTACAGACATTTTACAGAATACAAGGCAACAAATTAAGAGAGAGGAAGCTTCTGAAGAGTCACATCTGGACTGCAAAACTCATGCACCACTTCCCCATTTCCTTCTGTTTGAGCCAGTCAGGCAGGAAATTCGACTTTTTGATTAGGTGACATTTCCAGCCTCTTGGCTGTGCTATAGTTCATATAATCTTATTCCAAGTGGCTCTTGAAAAGTACTATTTTTCACCTTGCTTCCATCCTTTTTTCCACATTCACCCAAAGTTAAAAAATATAAAGCAAATAGAGCTGGGTTGAAGGATGTGGCAATGGGCTAGTTATTCACTTTCCTTCTTCAAATCCACCTGTCACCCTTCCCCACGCTCCTGTGTGCCCCTGGTGGCTGAACACGTATATTGCATTACCCAGAATCCTTTGCCTCCTGCCATCTGGTTGGGTCCACCCAATGGACCTTTGGGAGTAAGGGCGATCACAGCTTTCCACAGTTGTAAATGTCTGGAGACTTCATCATCCCTAACTGTGTTCCCACCTTTGGTATATAGGGTGTTCATGAAATTCTTCTTAATTAAATCTCTTTTGAGGGTGCCATTTATTTCATTCCAGAACACTGACTAATACAAATATGAAAACCATACCATTTTCTAGCAGTGTTTCCTAAGGAAAATTACTTAATTTTTGCATCTGTAAAATAGGCACTCTAATGCTTCCCTCTCAGGATTGTTGTTAAGGCATGCAATCAGTATTGGTTTTCCTTTTCTCTTCTCCCTTTCTGGCTCTCATGAAAGGTGCCATCCTAAAGGACAATTAACAAACACTGAAAATAAACATATATCTTGTCCTGTAGCTTAGATAATTACATCGTTTTTATATGTGTGCTTGTTTTGTTTTGTTTTAAAAACAATTATTTAATGTGAATTTCAACACTTTCTATTGTCCTTCCTAACCCCAACATTTTCAAACAATGTATTGGTGGCCTATTTTCCTTCTGGTTGAGAGTCTGCCTTTATTCAGCCTGGCGAAAATGCTTTGGAAATCATGCTATCCCAACCGGTGGGAGAGGAGCCCCATGGGACTCAATGTCTGCTGATCCATTCATTGTGGAGGTTAAAGTGTGTGTCTGTCTATAAAAACAGCCTGCTGGACATAACTTACACCCTGAACCCTACATCTCCATAAATAACCCCTGGCAGTTTCATTACAGCCCGGGGTACCCCTGCTAACACTGGCAGCTAACTTAACTCCAATCAATCTCTCTAATGCCTTTCATGGTTTGGTTTCATTAAGAACCAAGGTCATCACTCACTCTGTGCCTGCTCGGCCACCATGTTGATTTGTGTCTCCTTATTGTGTGAATGAATATGCATCCCAGAAGACCTGAAATTTCCTCAGGAAGACAGTGCTGCTGAGGGTATCCTATTTATTGCTTAGTCTAAGAATATATTACCTTTTATTACATGGCCATTAGAGAATAAAATCTGGTGAGAGATTTCTATTGGAGGGTAGTGAGTGTCATTATAAATTTGGGGATGATTTGAAATATACCCTTGCTGGGATAGTCACTGAGATATCAGACAGGCTTTTCTTCTGGTGACACCTATTAATTCATAGCTCATGTGAGACCATTAGGCTCCCCACCCCCACCACCCCTTATTTTTGCTTTTCAGGCTTTGTTTAGCTCTTATTTATGCCCCTGTATCTAGCCAAGAACTGGCCAATTTGAATCAAAAAAGAACTGCTCCTAGCGCTCTGGTAAAACCCCAGCAAAACCAGTGTCTCTCTGTTATTTTCTGTGTAGGCTATGAGGTGAATACACAGGTATTGAGGGAGAAAGGGGAGAGAAGGAATGAAGAAAATGCTTCTTGGACAGAGAACCAGAGAAGCCACTTTATTGGGCTCAGCACAATTACCTGCAATGTGGTCACCTCAGCCTGTCCCCCAACACCATCTCCTTATTAAAACTGGGAGCGAGAAAAATTGGTACTTAAGTTAAAGCTTCAACCAAGCAGTTTTCGATTACATAGCTAGCATTTGCTCAGCAAATCCTAATGGTTCACGCTAACCTTGGCAGGGTCTCAGTGGCCATATTTTCACAGTTGACTTCTTCTTGAATAATTTCTGCAACAAATTAGGTGTAGAAAGCTTTTCCTCTAACTTTAGTCATGCATATTTTTTTCTCTATATATTATTCCTAAGCCTCTCTGGGATTTTTAGCATAAAGGCCACAGGAGATGCCACCCAGCTTTTTTTGCCTGCATCTGTGTGTCTGTAGCCAACTTCAATAGATAGACTGAGATGGGCTTAACCAACACTCACTTGAGGCATAATTGAGTGGTGGATTGAATTTATCTTCCCAGCCGTGTCCCCTCCACCCATCTTCTCTATTGGCCAGTATTGACATAAACTCTCCCTTACCTATCATCTCCATCCCTAGTGACCTCACACAACCAGCCTGGTATACCTTCCCTCTGTCCATCACACACACATAAACCTTGATTTGCATCAGTCTTTGTACTCTCCATGACAAAAACAAAGCAAACAACAACAAAATCCCCTTCCAGTCCCTCTGCTTTCTGAATCAATAATTTTTGACTATGTGTGTGTGGGTGTTGGGTACCTTGAGATGATGGTGAAGAAAAGAGTATATGATTTTACATTTGGAAAGCAGTGTGGGAGAATCCTTTGTTTTATTATAGAAATTACATAATGTAAAAAAGGCTTAACAAAACCTGAAGACTCCAAGAGAATATCTTCTTCTGCTTTATAAAACAAATCACACAGTGTAAATATGACTTGGAAACAGTTGGGAAAAAAGGAAGAGTAGCTATCTGCCATTGCCATTTTACAGAATAAGAGTAATGCAGGGATAAGGCAAAAAAGCAAGGGTGAAACAGCCTCAGTGTAGCTGTGTTGACCAGACTCAGCCCACCCTGAACAAGGATGGCGCCAGCAAGTCATTGCCTGGGACCACGGGAGGATGGATGAATTACTAAGCCAGATGCCTTACAAGCTGTTTGTGTTTACTTTTCTGTGACAGCAGTTTATGATTAACATTTTTGGCTTGACCTCAAGACAATGCTGGTCACAGATGGGGTTTTTGAACATTTAAAAATTTTCCCGGCCGGGCACGGTGGCTCATGCCTGTAATCCTAGCATTCTGGGAGGCCGAGGAGGGTGGGTTATTTGAGCTCAGGAGTTCGACACCAGCCTGAGCAAGATCGAGACCCCATCTCTAATAAAAAAAATAGAAAGAAATTATCTGAACAACTAAAAATATATAGAAAAAATTAGCTGGGCATGGTGGCACATGCCTGTAGTCCCAGCTGCTTGGGAGGCTGAGGCAGTAGAATCACTTGAGCCCAGGAGTTTGAGGTTTCTGTGAGCTAGGCTAACGCCACAGCACTCACTCTAGCCAGGGCAACAGAGTGAGACTCTGTCTCAAAATAAATAAATAAATAAAATAATAAAAACTTTTCCATTGCCCCATAAGGGGTCCTCCTCCTGTTTGGGAAAGGACCCCTACTCTGTTTGTAGAGTAGAATCTGTTGTCTGAATCTTTCTCAATAAAACCTTCCTGTAGCTAGTTGGCTCACTCTCAAATTCATTCCTGTGTGAAGCCAAGGACCCACTTAGTGAGCTCAGGGGGCTTTCCTCCCTTCGTTGGGGCACCCCCTGCATCAGTGGGATCATACTTCCTTGAAGAAGGGATCAATATAGTGGGAAAGGCTTATAAAGATTGTGTTTGTTTATTTCATGAATGGGGTCTGCTTGGCTAATATGTACCCATAGTTATCCCTCCACCATAGCCATTTGTAGTGGAATCCTGATAACATTTATTAACAAAGCAGTTTGATGCTAACAGCTGGAATAACAGAAATGACGGCAAATGGAGAACTGAGCAAGTTTTCTGATTTGTGGCTTTAGGGTGTGAGAAAGTTTTTATCACAAGCTTAGAGATGAGCAAAATGTCAAACACATGTCTTCTTTCCCTTGGTTTAAGATTTCTTGCCCAAATATCCCTGGGAGCTGTTGTTCTTATAGACCAGTCTTAGTCACTGTCACCTCAGAGTTGACTGGGTTCCTTTTTAAGAGCAAAATTATGTGGCAGAACAAGGAGAGTATTAGGACATCAAGCAATTGGAAGAGGGGAAGGGAGGTATAGTAAGTTGAATTTTAGCAACAATACTTCTCTACACCTTGTATCCTTACCTTTTGCTATATACTTAGTAGTTTTTTCCCTATATAGGAACAGGGACAGGGGAAAAGCTTCATGACACTGGATTTCGCAATGATTTCTTGGACATGACACCAAAAGTACAGGCAACAAAAGAAAAAAATAGATAAACTAGACTTCATCAATATTAAAAACATTTGTGTGTCAAGACACACAATCAATGGAGTGAGAAGGCAACCCATGGAATGTGAGAAAATATTTACAAATCACATATCTGATAAAATATTAATATCCAGAATATATAAAGAACTCCTTCAACTCAACAACAAAAAACCCAAACATACCAATTAAAAAAATAGGCAAAGGATTTGAATAAAAATTTTTCCAAAGAAGATACACAAATGGTGAAGAAACACATAAAAAGATGCTCAAAACCATTGATCATTAGATAAATACAAACCAAATGCACAATGAGATATCATTTCACACCCATTAGGATAACTATTATTAAAGAACTAGAAGATAACAAGTGTCGGTGAGGATGTGGAGGAGTTAGGACTCTTTTGCATTGCTGGTAAGAATGTAAAATGATCTACTTGTGCTGGAAATTGGTATGGTAGTTCTTCAAAAATTAAACAGAATTGCCATATGATCCAGCAATTTCTCTTCAGGGGTATATACACAAAAGAATTGAAAGCAAGGACTTGAACAGATGTTTGTACACCAGTGTTCATAAAAGTATTAGTAAAAAGTACCAAAAGGTGGAAGGAACTCAAGTGTGTATAGATGAATGAATGAATAAAAAATGTGGTATATACATGCAACAGAATATTATTCAGCGTTAAAAGGGAAGGGGATTCTAACACATGCTGCAACATGCATGAACCTTGAAGAAATTACGGTACATGTAAGAGCAAAGGGAATTTTCCTCCTTTTCCCTTCTGAAAGTTTGATAATTTGAGTCCATAAAATAAACTGAAAATAGATTAATAGGAGAAAAAGCATGCATATTTATTTGTGTTGCAATGTATGGGAGCCACACAAAATATGAGACTCAAAGAAGGATCAAATGAGTGAAGTTTTTATACTGTATAGAAAGGAATATAGGCTCAGGGACTCATCCTGAAAGGAAGTGGCAACAAGTTGTGGGAGGGCGAGGGGAGGAAACGCACAGTGAGCAAAGGCTGTCTTGCCTCGCAGATGAAGTCTCTCAGGCAGAAGACCTCAGAAAGGATAGACAGGAACCTGTGGAAGAAGCTTCTCTGTCAAAACTTTAAAAGTGTCCAACCCTTAGTCTCCCTTTACTGTAAGATAATCTTTCCTAGATTGAGATAGGCAGACAAGGGGGCCTCAGAGAAAACCTGTTTGCATTTGCTGTTTACTTCACTCATGTAGATTTTCTCTGCACATCTCCCCCTACAGAAGGACAGTGTTTTTAGAGCTATTCCTGTGTCTGTAGCCCCTCTGAAGAGCCATCTCAAACTATGCCAAAGAAGCACACTTTGAGGTGGCATATTGTAATCTTCCCCATAAGTAGGATAAGCTATCCACCGAACTGTGCATTTGAACATAATTAAAATGGTAAATTTTATGTTATACATATTTTTAGGGTCAGCCAAGGAGTGAGGAGGAAGCGGTCGTGCGCCATGCTGGGGCCGAAGCTGTTGTGCATCCACTTGGTCTTGAGCCTCTGCCCTTGCCACGAGAGAGGCTTCCCAGGGTGGCTGATGTGTGTTCAGCGTGACCCTCAGAATGAATAAACACATGTGGGAAGACCTGAGTCCAGACCTCAGCAAGGATCCAGGATCTTTGCACCCACAGCTTGAGGCAGAACCACTCAGATGAGCCCTGCTCAGATCGACCAACCTTCGGAGATGCACAATTGATTGGATGAGATTGATGTTTATGGTCGAAGCCACTGATTTTTGGAGCAGTTACACAGCAGTATTGTGGGACAGGAGTTAAGGTGGGGAATAGAAAGTGTAGGAGGGTGCTGTTGAAAGATGGATATTATAGACCTTATAATTTTGCCAGTGGCCAGCCAATTCGCCTCTAATGGAGATAAGTTTAATCAGGATCATCGCTGAGGATCTCCTAAATTTCCCTCATTGCTTCACTCATCACAAACTAAACACAAAACCCTTAAGTCTGTCAGTTCTATTGAATTCCTCTGCAGCAGCCAACAGCTTTGTCAAAACACTGCTTAAGTTCTTCCACATGGCGCTGCATGGCCCTTAGGATAAATTCCAAGTTCCTGGATAAATTCCAGATTCCAAATTTCAAGGTCTTACCTGCCTTTTGACTTCCTCTACAGCTCTACTGCTTGCTGAAGTTCCTGTCACTTTTACTGCTCTGTGATCTCAAAATTTCTCTCTCTCCTCTTCCCTGCCTCCTGCTTCCTTTCTCTCCTTTTTGTGGCCTTCAAATATGTTACCCCTCAACCTGGAAAAACGAAAAACCCCACCCAGAGATTTTACCAAGCAAGTGAGTAATCATTATACCAGTAGGTCTTAATTTAAATGTTATTTTCTTAAAAGAGTATCCATCCCATGAACTCAGAGACCAGATAAGATGGTGCATACTGTATGTACTCCTGTTGTTTTCCCATAGCATTTTGCATTTAATCTTTTATAAACTCAATACACCTGGACTTACTATGTCTGTTTTGTTCACTACATTCTCTCAATTTAGCTGGTGCCAAAAACATAGTGGGAGCACAATATTCTTTTGTTTAAAATACAATTGAATGAATTAAAGTTGTGGCTTCAAGACCACTGTGTTCTCATGTCAAGATCCACCGATGGCTCTGTTAGTAAAAATTGTACCTCAGCTCATAGAACGTTAAAGCGAATGAAAATTTACAGATTATATAGTCTAATTCCAAATGAGCAAACGGAGGATCCTTCAAGGATGATATCCTCAGGGATGTTTCTGTTGGTGGACTCTAAACTGGGTGGTTCTAAGAGAATTACAAAATGATGGGTGTTTCTGCCCCTAACCCTTGGGTTTACTAAATAGGACATTTATTTTTGATCCTTGCCTTTTAACTGAGCCACACGAGTTCAGAGCCCATAGAAAAGGAAATTTATGGCTCTATGAATCTTCATTTGCTATTCTGGAGAGCAGGATGATGACCTTTGATTTAGACATTCCCCAGAGATGCAGCTGAGTTGTTGCTAATGGCCCTTAGCTATTCACTGAGATACCATTCCTTCCCATCAGGACATTAATTTCTAGGGGTGCCTTGGTCCCTCGATTGGTAATTTCCATCACTCCTTCCATGACTAGCAATTAATATTCATTAAGAACTCACAGGGCACCCAACCCTCACCTATACTGGGCAAGTATCTACTGTCAGCAAGAGAGTTGGACTTGGAGCCCAAAGTCCTAGGTTAAGTCCTGAGTCATCTTATCCAAAATTTATTAATTTTTAATTTAAGCCAATTATTTTATCCTGATGACACAACACACACACACACACAATGAGACACACAAAAGCACTCTTTTGAAACAAAAGTATCTCTTACTTTCGTATTCCTTTAGTATTTCCTATTCGAGTCTGCTCTATTCTATGCTGTTCCAGTGTATTATACTTTATGCTGGTTTTCTTTTTAATCTTTTTTTTTTTTTTTAATAGAGAAGAGGTCTTGCTATTTCTCCCAGAATGGTCTCAAACTTCTGGCCTTAAGCAATCCTCCTGCCCTGGCCTCCCAAAATGCTGAGATTACAGGCATGAGCCACCATGCCCAGCCTATTCTGTTTTTCTTTTTTATTCTTCTGACAGAGTCTCATTCTGTTTCCCAGGTTACAGTGCTGTGGAATTAGCCTAGCTCACAGCAACCTCAAACTCTTGGACTCAAGCGATCCTTCTGCCTCAGCCTCCCAAGTAGCCGGGACTATAGGCACATGCCACCATGCCCAGCTAATTTTTTCTGTTTTTAGTAGAGATGGGGGTCTCACTGTTACTTAGATTGGTCTCGAACTCCTGACCTCAAGCAATCCTCCCACCTGTGCTTCCCAGAGTGCTAGGATTATAGGCATGAGCCACCACACCCGACTTATTTTTATTTCTTTTTAATGCTGGTCAAAATCACTTTAACTGATTTTAAACCTACAGATTGAAAAGCCCTGTACAACTTCAAAACAAAGATCAACTCTCTGTTTGTAAGTCCCTTTTATAAAAGGTATTATTTAATTAGCTCTTAGGAACAACTGCTGTATATAGGTGTATATAGAGATCCAGGTTTTGTTTATTTATGTGCTTTTGGTGTTGGTGGGATCTGTGGTTGTTTTGATTGTTTTAGTCACCATTTTACAGATCTGAAAATTCAAATTTGGAGAAGTACAGCCACATAGCTGGCAAGTGGCAAGAGTCTGGGTGGAAACCCAGGACATCTGACACCATGTTTTACACCCCCTGCTGTAGGCGTGTCTACATCTAAGATGTCATTGTGTCCTGAAACAAAAATCAAGACACGTTTTGGACAACAAGAACATTATATTTGACTGTGCAAAAAAAGAAAAAGAAAAAAAATCTAGGCTGTAAGTTCTTCCTGTCTGTGACTCTCATATGCTATTCTAACTTTAGAGCCTATTGGTACATCACTGCAGATGGAGATTTGTAAATTTAATCTGAGAACAGCAGATGAGCTACAGCTCACGTCCAACCTGGCTAGTGTTTTCCTCTGACAGTGGCACCTTGAAACAGCTGTGAGACAGTGTGTCAGACTCCTTGAAGCTTGAGATATTTTTACCTCCTAAATTTCAATACTCTTATTTTGGCTTCTATCATTAGAAATACTTCTCCACACTCTTTTATTTCTCTCTAAAAACATCTATTAGTCAATTGCTATAAGACACTTTGTTCCTCTGTCTTTCCCCACAACTATCCCTCCTTGCAGCTCACATGCCTGCCATACTAAATTACTTGAAGTTCCCTGATCATGACTTGCTTATTACCTTTCCCTTTTTCTGGTATCTGCTATTTCTTCTGCCTAGAATATCTGCCCTTCTATATGGCTGAAGCATTACTTCCTTCTCTGATGCCCCAGACTGATTTGAGCGTTCTTTCTTTTATGCTCCCTTTGTACCATATGCAAATATGTTATGGAGAGTTGAGCATGTTTTTACCATTTTGCAAAAATAACCTATTACTACAGCTAAAAAATCCGCATTCTTTATTCAATGTTCATCCTGCCAAACACTGAAACACACATCTATTATCTTTCCTGCCCAATATCCATTTTGCCCACATCTGCACACTGCACTGGGGCTCTGATTTGGGGATCTGCTCTTCTTCCATTGATGCAGTTGGTAGAACTGTCAATCAAGATAGCCCACAATCTACTGAGCCAAAAATGAGCATATGATTCCAGCTAGACTATTTGGATTATCTTTTTCTTTTTTTTCTAGAATTTGAATCTTAAGCGGAGTGACTCAAAGATTGAAAATAGTTTATATTTTCATATATCCTCTCAATACAAACAAATGGCAAGTTAGATTAAATATTAAGGAAAAAAGATAACCATAATTATACTACTTGGCTCAAAAAGTTATACATTTCTTTGGATAAAAGTACCTGAAACCATAGACACCAATAGGTGAGAGTTTGGAGTTTGACCCTGTAACTCTTTTTGAGATTTGTCTAGTATCACCATGGGGCAATAACTTTGAACCATCTTAAAAAATTTAAAACTTCTGAATAATTGAAAAACACCATAAAAAGTTAAAAGACAAACTACAGATTGGAAGCCTATATTTACAACACATGTACCTAACAAAGAATTAGAGTCAAGAATACATAAATAAATTTTGCAAGTCAATAATGAAAAAGAGAACAACTAAGTAGAATAATTTGCAAAGGATGTGAACAGGGAGTTCATGGAAGAGGAAACATGAATGATGAATAAACTTATGGAAAAATGCTTGATCTTACTAATTATTAGAAGAAATAATGTTAAAATGTCAAAGAGATATCACTTCACACTGAATTGAAAAAAATAAGAATATGTAACAATTCTAAGGGTTGGTGATAATGCAAAGAAACCAAACTCTTATACAACAGGTCCTTGAATAATGTCATTTCATTAGAGGTCATTTCTTTCAAGATTGTTTTATTATAGCATTGATGAAATGGCCTTATTTTATTAATACGTGGTTTTGCTTAAAGTTGCAATTTTCAAGAACCTAGTCAATAGGTTCTAAGAAACTATGACATTAAATGAAACAACATCACTGGGAGGAACGTGAGGTGATAAAATAGCTTTTTGGCACTGTCTGCTAATGTTGAAGACATTCCTTTATACCCCAGAGAAACTCTTTGCGTAGATTCAACAGGAGACATGTATAGGGATATTTATTGCAGCATTGCTCTTAATAGCACAAATTATAAAAAGTTCAAATATCTGCTACAAATTACTAAATCAAATTGTAAATAAGTGATAGGAATTAGCTAGGTTCCAAGTGCAGGACCTTGAAATCAAGTGGGGGATTTGAGTGGCTTAGAGAATCATTAGAAGTGCTGAAGAAATAGACTCAGGAATGACCTCCAGAGTCACCCTCGGAAAGAATCGCTGCCTCGTCTAATATCGGTGTTCCTCTGGCCTCAGAACCAACCTGTCATGGCCACAGCCAGGAAGCTGCCAAGATCTGAAGCTGCAGTTGCTGATTCTAGAACATGCTGCCCCTGCTGTGACCTGTCCCAGCAGGGTCGATGCCCCACAGGCTTTCTCAACACCCGCAATGCTAGTACCTCCTAGACAGCAGCATCTCTGCTATCGCCAGTGCAGAAAAGGAACCCCCAGCCCCCTGCCTCTGCTTGCCAGCAGAAGTGCGGGAGCAGAAGCAGAGCTTCCTCCTCATGCCTGCCTTTCAAACTGTACACAAGTTAATCTGGTTAGTCAAACTGAGCCACATCCACAGCACTACTTTTCACGGAGGCCAAGAAATGTCAATTTGAGATTTCTGGACTCTCAGTTGCTACAAGTCACGGTAGAAGGAGGGTAGAGTAAATGCTGATTGTCAAAGACGCATATGAGTCAGCCTGTGGTGGAGACTCAGTGCTCTGCCCGGATCCTCTCTTCAAGCTGGCACACCCTTTCTCCGCGTGCTGAGGCTCACAGCTGAGCATCTCACTGGGAATTGTCCTTGCACACTGAGAACTACTCGCCCAAGGTGATGCTCCCTCCCAGGGCACAGTCGCTAATCTGGTGCTGCTAAGGTCACCTCTCTGCCACTGAGTACAGCTTTCAAGGCCACCCCATTTCCAAAGCTCCCTGTGGGACTGGCCAAGGTCTCTGCTGCAGCCACATCTCAGTTTAACATCTCCCTCTTCCCAGTCTCGCCCCCTCACTTTCTTGTGTTTATCTTCTGGGAATAGTCCCTAATAAGCCTTACGACTCTCCATTTCAGGGTCTGGTCCCAGAGTTTAAGAAATCAAAATAAAGAGAAGGCGAGATGGGCGGGGGGGGAGTAGAAAGGGGAGGAAAAGAGGGAGGAGGAAGAAGAGGAGAGTAAAGGGCATATTTGGAAAGTGGGATATTATACCTTGATAAAAAATGAATGAACTAAACCTGCATGAATCAGTTTGGCTGAAACTCAAAATGAAAATGTTGAACAAAAAAGGTAAATCACAAAACAATACAATGTATTTTTTATATATCCATATTTAATAAAAATAATAAGAGCATGCATATAAAGGATAATAGTTTTCATGACCTTTGGGAGAGAAGAATATAGGAGAATGAAACACAGGAGAAGGAGCACAGAGCACCTTTAATTTTATCTTTAATATTTTATTAAAACAAATATGACAACATGTCATGATTTGATAGTACTGGGTACAGGAACACAGTTCCTTATTATATTATTTTCTATGTTTGTCTTTATGTTTTAAGTATTGTAAAATGTAAAAAATAAAAAAAAAAAAGACATGAAAACAAAATGGTTGGGTCTGATTCATCTCCACACTGGAATCCTCTAGGGACAGGGCATTCCTTCCTGTGCCCTGTGTCCCAGGTATGTTCATTACCTGCTCTTTGGTAACTGAGTCTTTAATTATCTCTTCAATTCTCAGCAGAACAGGGTTCTTTTGTTTCCAATAAAAAGACATTAACTGATACATCACTGATTTGGATGTGTTATATTATTACTCACCTAAATTAAAAATGCTATAATGAATGAGAAAATAATTTATAAATGCTAAAGAACATTATAGTGTTTAATGTTTTCATGAGAGCATAAATTGTTCATCACATTTTGAAATATGAAGAAAAGTGGGTGTTCACGATAAATAGATCTGATTACGTCACTCTGCTTAAGAACTCTCTTCGGTGGCAACTTTGCCAGGACTCTTCATATGTGAGGCTTATTACCATCTGGCCCAAATTACCTTTCCAGACGCACTTCCCACTCCCACTTTGCCTTATTCCTCTGGGTTCTTGCTCATCCTCTCCCCTCAGTCTAGGGAGCCCCTCTGTCTAGTCAACTCCTGTACATTCTGAATGCCTACCCCCAAATCACATGGTTTTGATACAGGAAAGTGGACTCCAAAATTGGGGTCCAGCCTGACGGTCAAGCGAGTTCTTGACTTTGTGCAGAATTCAAGATTGAGCTGACAGAGTAAATCAAAAGCAAGATTATTGAAGAAACAAAGAAACAGAAGGAAGGCTTGTCTCATAGGCGGAGCAGCCGCTATCTCTCAGAACAACAGAGAGCAGCACCTTGTGAATTTCTGGGGTCTTATTTTATATCCTCTATTTAAATTTATGTTAAGCAGAGGGAGAATTATTCATAAGATTTCTGGGAAAGGGGTGAGGAGTTCCTGGAACCAAGGGTTCCTCTTCTTTTTAAACCATATGGGGTAACTTCTGGGAGATGCGGTAGCATTTGCACACTGTCATGGCACTGGTGGGAGTTTCTTTTAGCATGCTAATATGTTATAAGCAGGGTATAATAAGCAGGCAGGGTAACCTGAGGTTGTTTTCGTTGCCGTCTTAGTTCTAACTGGTCTTGGCCAGCTTCTTCACTACCTCTTGTTTTTCTCAGAGACCTCGGTTGGAATCTTACGACTATTGAGCAGGACCTGCTGGTTCCTTATCTCAGGTTGCAGAGCTTCCCTACGCCGCATTTCTGGTAGAAGGAATCCCTCTTTCATAGCACAACACATGCAGCCCTAATACAACTCCTCTCACACTGTGACAGAGAATCTGTGCTTTATTTATCTCACTATCCTCCAGCCCCTTGCACAGAACTGCTGCTCAAAATGTCAGTTTCCACCCAACATGCACAGTTATAACCAACAGGGACGCCTCTTCTATCCCAGGGATAGTCCCTTATCCTCTCAATGGTTACAGAACAATAGGCCAGAGTAAGGCTGACCAGGGTTTGGTCTAGGTTGGCCATTCTCACGTTGCAGTGGCTCCAAGGGTGTGGGGACTATAGGGAGCAAATGATTCCAAGAGACAGAAGAGGTCCATGTGCCCCATCTCTATATAAAAATCTCCTGCAGGGCACAACGACCACTATCCCCACAGAGATGTTGGCAAACTCCTCTGCCTTTGACCCTTGAGCTGCTCTAAATGACCTCTGGAGGCATCTTGAGCTGTGTCTCTGTAGGTACCAGACTCTCCCCACCTGGGAAACAGTCAGTGCTGCAATGACAGCACTGAGTCCTCTTTAAAGGTGAGGCGGGACGGAACCTCTCACTTTTGGAGCACCTGCTGTGTGCAGCCACACTTGTGTCTGGTGTGTTTATGAACATGAGTTTGTTAATCACACATTCCACAGAGGAGGTGACTGAGACTCAGAGAGGAGAAGGGGCTTGATCAGGATCCCACAGCCAGGAGATGGTGGGAACTCGGGCCTGTCTAACCACCTCTCCTTTTCCTACCCCCTTATCTCTGGAGAGACTTCTTATAAAACTCTACTCCAGTCACTTGATTAAATCTCCCTGGAAACTTACCCTAGACTTTTATGATCCAAGGCAAAATGACAAATGACTAGTGGAGAATAGAAATCATCCTTCAATCATCTCCAAGGCCATAAGATGCACATTAATGACTTTCGGGGCGGGGGAGGAGCAGTGCTTTCAGAGGGCAGTGTCGGGTCTGGCTGAATAGTATCAATAACAATAACAATAAAACAGAGACAGTAGCGACCACGGGAGAAGGCTGGTGAGAGCCTTGACGCAGTCAAGAGTTCACATTCAATGAATATTTCACATTGAATTCTTTATTAGCCTAGACACCTGCAGGTCATTTGGAGAGATTTTCCAGGTTACTAGCTTGACAGTCTTTTTGTGAAGGAGGGTGGGGATTGCTAAGATGAGATAGAAGATTTCCTCTAGGTAGCCAGATAAGATGACTAGCCAGGGTTGCCGACATAATAATTAGCGAACACATTGCCACCTGCCATTTCAGAACTGTGTGTCAACCCACGTTCATTTGAGGCTCAGTTGCTTCTTGTAAACTAAAGAGAGGAGTGTTGAGATTTTTCTGTTGGCCTCTCTAACATTGTGACATAGTAATCAGTGTGTGTGTGTGTGTGTGTTTGTGTATGTGTGTAGTGTTCCTCAATTTCCCCCTTTTTAACTCTCTCTTGACTGAGAAAGACAGAGTATCTTGATTGCTCTGTGTTTTGTCAGGCTTGAACCCATGCCAGGGCCTTGAACATTCCCAGGCACTGATAAAGATGTTTAGGTTGTCAAAACACTGAAAGAAACTAGCCCTGGCCCTGAGCCAAATCCCTTAAACCCTCATACAAACTCCAAACCTCGACCCCCTTGATGTGGACATACTGAGGTAGAACGTCTCTTTCTCTTGTTGTCTGTCATGAGGAAATGCTTCAGCTCCTTCTCTGTATAAGTTCCCCCAATAAATGCTTTGGAACAATAAATAAATAAGTGAATAAATAAATAAATGCATGCTTTGGACTGATCACCTTGGTATTTGATGCTTCTTCCTTTAGAATCCCAACTGGACCAATCTTCAAACAGTTCGGGGCTGTCTCTCGCTAGAACTCTTCTACCACCAAGTTTGGAGCTACTCAAGCCACGGGTTCAGTGGGGTGGAACAGTGCATGAATTCCTATCCAACTGAGAGCTGCTCAAGCAGGGGCTGTGTCTTATTTTTGATTATGATTTAAGTGAGGATAAATCAGCCAAACGGTTTTTCCTGGGATCCTTCTGGGAATCAGAATATTGACAAAAATAATGGAAGTAGTCAGGAATCATTGTGGGATTTAAAGAAAATTAAGAAAAATATAAAATATTCTTTAATAGCAATGTCTCTACAAATATTCATTTGGCAAGATATACGCATATGCATGTTTGTATGATTTTTCTCACGGTGGGCTTTTCAACTACATAATCAGAGTTGTATAGGATACATCCATTTGTGAAATATTTGTTGAGAGCCTGTGATGAACCAGGAAATCCTGGTAGGAAGACTAGATAATCATTAAAGATGAGGAAGAGGGGACACATTATCAGGGACAAGGTGAGGAAGAAGCAGGATGCATTCAAAACCAGGGCAACGGTTTCCATAAAATGTTCTCTGGGACAGAATGGTTTGCTTGGTTTAAACCACAGCCTCCGTAACCAAGTAGATCTGGATTCAAATTCTGTCTCAGCTATTTCTTAGTGCTTGTCTTGGCATCAGTCATTTAACCTCTCTGTATCTTGGGAATAGTAAGAACACCCATATTATAGGGGTCTTGTGGGGGCCAATGTATTAATCACAGAAGGTTCTCAGCACAGTGCCAAACATAAAGAGCAGTCAGTTTCATTATTATCATTAGTCATTGATATTAGAATACAAAGCATCCTGAGGTCAAATAAGTTTGAGAAGCAAATTTTTTTGAAATGTTAAATAGAGTTCTTTACTGTCAGAATTTTCACAGCCTCCAATATATGTGGTGTGTCTTGGGGTTGGGGGAAGGGCTATGAAGAGTCCCAGGGTTTTTCCAATGTCCTAAAGCACAGACCTACCCTCATCCCCCAACCACTATTATGTTTTTGTTTTGGTCTTTGTTTTTCCTGATGATCTTACATATCACATTTCTGTAAATGCTGATGGTCTAGGGCAAAGTGAAGGTTTGCATCAGATGCCTACAAATAGTATAGGGCAGGGGGTGGGAGTCAGAAAGACAGGAAAAAGTTATTTCTGAGAGGAGGGGCCCAGGGAGAGGCAGCCAGTATGTCTAGTTATTTGGAGAAGGAAGATTGGAAGTGAACTGGGTTTTGGATCTTCTATGGTGGGCAGTCTACAAGAGGCTGTTCCTCTGCCCCCGAGATGGTGGAGGGGGACGATCGTTCTGGTTATGCTTGGGCCTTTATGTAGAGCAAGGAATCGCGATGCTCTGCACTTGTTTTCACTTCTCATGTTTCTATCCTGTTTCTTTCCTTTCAGACAAGTAGTCTGGGCTAGAATTTCAGTACCAGAAGTTTGATTTAGTCATTCAGTCATTGACCTACTCACCTGTTCATTCTATTTTCAACATATATTTCCTTCAACAAACTATTGTGGATGACTTGCCAAGTGGCAGTGTAGGAATAGCTCCTGAGGACACAGCAATGGAAAACACACAGTCCTGGGTTTGAGGGAACACAAAGACTCTGAGGATAGCATGGGAATTCCAATCTATCTGGAGAAAATCTCCCTAAGCAACTATTCTGATACAATATGATGTCTTCTGCAATAAAGGTCAATAAAATATTCTTCAAACACACAGTTTCTGTGATCTCAAGGATTCACTGATGTTGTTCCCTGCCTGGAATGTCTTCACCATCCTGTTTATAAGCCAGAATCCTTACTGACCTCATCCCCTTCACAAGACCTTCTGATCACTGGGGTAAGGTGATTTCCACCTCCTTTCACTCAACTATTTCTCAGCAGCCCATCTGACTGTACCTACTCTTTCAGATCTTACACGTGAACTACCTTGTGTGTGACTTAGTTGCTTTAAAAGATTATATTCTGGACAGCAAAAATAAATTTAACATTATATTTATGCCCCCCAGTTTTGTTCCATTGATCATTGATCTGGGGAAGTAAGAAGGAAAATGGGATTGATGGAACACTGCTAATCAGCAAGTGCCACACTGTTCTAATTGTTATAGATTTATCATAAGCTTGATATATTATAAATCATATTTGTGTTAGAAATTCTTGATGCTTGTACAAATAAATGTTAGAAATAGCTTGTCAAGATTTATGAATATCTTTTGGTGATTTTGATTGGAATTGCATTTAATCTAGAGATCAATTTGGTGAGAACTGACATTGCTTTAATACTGGGCTCTTCCATTCATAAATACAGTGATCACCAATTCATTTAAATCTTCTTAAATATATTTAGACAGTTTTGTAAATTTTTCCTTAAAGACTTTGTAGATAATACATGAGAAATGGTTTTTTAAGGACATTTTAAACCTTCAGTTTCTGATGTAACAGTGGTATAACATGGCCATTTATTTTTTATAACAATCTTTTTTTTTAAACTTTGATGTGCTTTCTTATTAATTCCAATGGTTTTAAATATTCTAATATTTCTTACTTAATTTATCTCATTGCCTACTGAAAAAAATGATTTTATTTCTTCTTTTCTTTGTACTTTTTATTTTTCTTGTTTCATTGCACTGGTTAGGTCTCTGTTATAACATTGAATGGAAATCACAGAGGTATTCCTGACATGTCCCTAATGTCATATCACACATTATGGTACTTTCTGTAGTTTTATGGTAGATGCCCTTTATCAGAACCTTATTTTTTTAATAGCATGTATAAAATTTGACTATATGACCATTTTTGACTACATAATTTTTTAAATATACTATTTATATATTATTTTTGTAATTATTCATTTAATGACTACTTCTGTCTAATTTTATTGCTGGGACATAGTAAGTATTAAACAAATAACTATTAAATAAAGAAATGAGTGCAAACCCAATCACATTTCTTTACACCTCTACTGAAGTTCAGGTAGAGTTATTTCCCAATCGTATTCCCTGTCTTTAGCTATGATATCAAATTTCATAATTGAAAGGGACTTTAGATATTGTTTATTCTAAATTACTCATGATTCAAAACAGGAACCTGTGATTCAGAAATGTTACGTGATTTGCCTGAAGTTACTCAGACTAAGGTCTTCGAGAAGGCTTATGGCCCTTCTCCCTACTTGAGACGGCACCTACCTACCTATCTATCTATCTATTCAGGTGGATAGGTGCTGTCTCAAGCAGGGAGACGGCACCACAGAGTTTTTGGATATTGTCTTATATTCCTATGGACCACTTCAGTAAGTCATACTGTCTCTTTTCTCTGGATCTCCATACTTGCTCTTACCTTTCCCTGGGACAACCTCCCCCTCCTATGCACCTACCTGCCCTCACCTATTGTCTTCTTATCTCAGGTCCTAGTGCAAATGTCACTTTCTCCAATAAGTCTCCCAAGACATGCTCACACTTATCATACCTATAAACACTATACTTTTCCTATTATAGCATTTATTTCATTTTAAGCTATCACTTTTTAAATTCTCCACTGACATACTGGACTTAAAAATTCTGTGCAAAAGGTTGCTGCAGCAATCTTGCTCACACTTGTTTTCTCAGTACCGAACCCAGTGCTCAATGCTCAATAAATGGCCTGGCAATTGAATATACTTTCATTCAGTGAATTTATATCTTTTCCTTTATAAGAATAAAATGTCCCTGCTTCTATTAGACTTATAAATATTCAGAACTCTGGTTGCATATAAAGGTGGGCCTTGCTTGGTATGGTAAAAGCGTTTCTGAAGAAGTAAATTGAATTACTTTTAAATGTTCTAAAAGAGATTGTTATTTAAAGGGTTTACTTAGCAGATCTTTTTATGAAGCTCAAAGTGTGATTATAAAAGTAAGGATTGCTTATCGTTTTTAGCCTCTAAGGCTTTTGGAGCTTTTGGAGCCTCAGGGTGTTGAGGACATCTACTCATGGTTGAGGGGCATAGAAGTAGCAATTCTTGCTCGACGTGGGAGATGAAACACAAGATTTGAACATTCCCCTCACTGGAACATTTTTGCAAAATTTATGAGACAGATGTTTGACCTCACTTAATAGAGTCTTAGGATGCCAACTTTTAATTTACAGATAAGGAAATTGAGACCACTTGCCCTTTTGCTTGAAGAAAATCTAGTAGAGATTTTAGTCCCTAAAATTAGCACATCACAGAATGTCAGGATCAGAAGGCAACTGTGAGAACAACTGGTCCAATTCCCTCATAGTGCAGATAGGGACACGAAGGTACAGGTGGAAAGTGACCTTACCAAGGCCAAAAAAATTATTTTGCATATTTTGCCCATTGATGGACTGGACTGCAACACAGATCTTAGGACTCCTAGTCCGATGCTTGCTCTATTTATGATGTGATTCTCTTATTCAGAAGTTGAACAATGCCAGGATTCAGATCCCTTAGAATATGTGCAGCACCCTAGTCAAGAACTAAAAATGTGGAATCAGAAAGACATGGATTTCAGTCTAAGACTCCCCTACTTAACATCTCAGTGACTTTAGGCAATTTATATTATCTCTAGGAGCCTCAATGACCTCATCTGCACAATAGGGGACTCTTGTAGAGTCGGTGCCTCTCTCATAGGATGATGCACAGGAACAGCTCAGATGAGGGCATAACATATAGAAGGAGCTTAGTAGTGGTGACGATGGTAATGAAGATGATGGCGATGGTGACAACAGTGATAACGACAATGATCTTAACGATGGGTCGGCTCTCTCTCTTGTTACTTCTTTCCATCCACAGGTAAATGGGCTCATATCCATCGTCTCTAATCTGGGAACTGTTCATGAGTAAATATGACCAAGATACTTAGAAAAGAACTCCAAATTGAAACAGTTTTCTAGAAAGAGGTGGTTCTAACTCTCGCATAAATCGAAATTTGCTTCATTTAAACTTGTTGAAAGTTAATGTGCTGCTTACAGTCTCCAATCCAACCCAGCTGATGTCTAGCTCCTGCATTAAAAAAAAATACTGAAGAGAGACTCTTCTTCCCTGCTCTTTCCCAGTTCTCCTCTCACCTCTGCCTTAAAAAATAAACAAACTCTACCTTCAAATAAATAAATAAATAAAAAACAAAGAAAAGGCTTAATTTAAATCCAGCTCTCAGCAAAGGTGAGAGGAACATTTTACAGGTTCCAGTGCTAAGGGTGCTTATTTTCTGACTTTCTTCTCTTCCTTTCTCCACCAGCTTTGAACAAGGTTAGGAAACATAGGACAAAGAGCTTCCAGGTGAGCTGATTCCTAGTGGCTTACTGGTTTCTAGGGAAACATACTCTTAAGACCTTTTTATTATTATTCTTCTTATTATTTTTTACAAAAAGTTTCTTCGTCTGCTTCTACAAATTTTAGAAGAATTTATCCTCTTGGCTGTTTCCCCATGAAGCATGAGCTCAAACAATATGGAAAGGGAGGACAATATCTTGTATCATGAGATTAGATTTGAGCATGACCACGATCATTTGGGAGAGCATCACAAAGTGTTGGAATGATCAGTGATGGCACTTAGACTATGGTAGCGAATTTCCACCTGGAATTTGGAAAATATTTTTGAGCAGTAACTGGCTCAGGTGCCTCTGGTCCATTCAGTGTGGCCTCAGATGAGAAACACAGCATCCAGGATACATTGAACACTGTAGTCATATACTCTTGGTTAACCTGAATGAATTCAGTAGTGTTTATCACTACAGTTTGACATAGCTCCTGCTTGGCTCCTGGCATCTCCTTTTATTTCTCTCATATTGTCCTTGACTGTCCATGCTAAGACTGAGCCTTGGATCGAGAACTAGTCCCACCGCTCTCTATGGATGCTGGTACTGGTGTGCCTAGTTTTGGATTTGATTCTCCTGAAGTTCCACAACAGGGCAAGTGAAGCAGTGCTCTGTGCCCCAGCTGCTCCACAGGTCTCACCACTGGCCAAGCACGTGGTCTTCAACTCATCCACCAGGTTACCATCACTTCTACCTTAAGGGGTCCCCAGGATAGGCCTTTTTCAGGGGCTCCATTAAATAGACAAAGGATGTACCTCAATATAAGAAAAGTACGCCATAGGATGACCATCAAACAATTGAACTTTCTTTTTCTTTCTTTTTTTATTTTTTGACAGTTTTCTTAGGAACACAGAGACTGTTTTTTCAGAGAGCTATGAGACTTGAAGAGAAAGGTTGTATGGATTAAGGGGCTTGCAGCTGGCAGTGGGTGGTCATTTTCAGCCATGTAGAAGCTGATGAGTAAGTAGAACAATAATTCTGAGCAAAACTAGAACAGAGTAGACACATATAAAAAGGCAGAAATGACATGAAAGAGAATTGAAGTGAGAGTTTTCACTCATGCATGAAAAATACAAAGAATGTCCACATTGCCCATGCAGATATGGCCCCCTCCATGCCCCAAATGGACAGCAGGTCTTAATCTTGGATTCCCAGGAGTCAAGTTCTATACTTCAAACTCTCTGTCCCTTCCCTTCCCTTCCCTTCGCTTTCCTTCCCTTCCCTTCCCTTCCTTTCTCTTCCCTTCCCTTCCCTTCCCTTCCCTTCCCTTCCCTTCCCTTCCCTTCCCTTCCCTTCCCTTCCCTTCCCTTCCCTTCCCTTCCCTTCCTTCTCTTCCCTTCTCTTCCCTTCCCTTTCTTTCCCTCATCCTTTATTTTTCCCTCCTTCCTTACTTCCGTCCTCCATCCGTCCCTCTTTTGGTCAGG
>CAUYSK010077033.1:0-38938 GCA_963575035.1 Avahi laniger | reverse complement strand
GTGCATATATAAGAATAACATCTATTAGATATTGGGCAGGGGGGAGGGGGGAGGAGGGAGGAGGGGACGGGTATATGTGTACACAAAGAGTGCAATGTGCACCACGCAATGGGATGGACATATTTGAAACTTGGACTGAGGAGGGGGGGGCAAGGGCAACACACGTAACCTAAACATCTGTACCCTCATATTATGCTGAAATAAAAAAACAATAAAAATAAAAATAATAATAATAAAAAAAAAAGAAAACGGAGCCATATGTGAAAAAAAAAAAAACAAAGAGATACTAGGAAACGTCTTAAGGTGTAGATATACTTGGTTTCTTCTCTGTTCTTTGATAATCTTTATTCCTTACCACCATGAACTCCTGTGAAACCAATTGGTGTTACAAATGACAGCAGCTAATTTCTATATTTCCTCCCATATGAAGTTGACATATAGCTTTTTTTTTTCACTGCCTTATTGATTGAGACATCTAGAAGAGTAGTTAATGTGTTGTTGTCTATAACAGTATTTTAATTCTGCAGAAATACCTCTCCATCCCCTTAAAGATTACGTGTCATTTCTCCATCAGAGTACTGGCTGTCAACTCCTTGTCTTGGCTGTATGGTAGTGATCGAAGAAGACAGATTCATCAATAACTAGATTGCAAGGACAAGAACAGGGTGGATTAAAGCAAGGCAAGGCAGGAGCAATCTGGAAATATTGCAAACTAAAACCAATCTGTGCTGACACATACGGTAATACTGTTGAAATAACTGTCATTTTAGTTAAGAACAGTAAATCTCCCCTAGTTTAAGTGACAGGTGGTTGGTAAAAAACAAAAAAAGAAAGGAAGAAAAAATAAAAGGAAACTTACATAGTTTTAAGGGGAGAGAGTTGGCCAAATTCTAAAACTCATAACAACTGAACCACTAACAGATAAACTTTCTAAAATATCAACCTAACCAGGTGAGATGTTACCACGTGATCTGAGATCTCAGGGTTTCTTGGCTCAGGATATCAGCTTTCAGTTTAGTCCTTCTAGTATTCCAGATAAGCATGCAGTCTTGTAAATGGAACAGAAGACTCGAGGACTATATCTGTGGTATGTGTACTGTCGTGTATGAGTATTGTTCAGAAAAAGGCCACACATTTCCCAGGTCCACATATTAAAGGCATGGCTGTCAAAGCGGCAGGGAAATTTTCTTTACTCCTGGAAAACACTGAAGTCTCTGCCATTTTTATAAAGCTACATTCCAATGATCACATCTTTTAAACACTGGCTATACTAATATATTTAATTAATTTGTTTTGAGTTATTGAACTGCATTAAAATTTAATAACCTAGAGAATACAGAGGTGATTCCTTTCATTGAATTCTAAATCTATTCTAAGGGATCAAAATATGCCACCCCCAAATATGACAGTTTGGCATATTGATTATTTCTGGTTAAAGGCACTAGAAAAACAGTAGAACATGAGGGACACTCTGACTTTCTTTTTTCTTTCTGAAAGCAGGAGATAAAACTCCCATGTGAAAAGTGCATTCCCTGGACTAGGAGGAAGAAAGACATTTTTATCACCAGAGGTGATGAGTTGAGGCCAAGAGAAATCTGTACAAAGAAACCCAAACTAACATTTATCTTTCTGGTCACTTTTCTACAATTAACTGCCCTAGTCCAAACCCCTTTGTCTTACCATGTTTTCACAATTTACTATTCTTTGTCCAACATAGTGTATAAGATTTCAGCCCTAACTATCTCTTTGGGTCTTCATTTTTCTCATAGAGGCTCCCATGTACATGTAAAAATTACTAAGTAAAACTTGTATGTTTTTCTCCTGTTAATCTGTCATATGTCATTTTAATTCTTGGGCCCAGCTGGAGGCCCTGAGAGTGTAGAGGAGAATCCCACCTCCTCTACATCACCATAAATCTCTTTCCTAGTCCTTCCTTCCTTAATCCCATCCTTAATTGAAACTGTATTTTTGGTACTGCACAAAGGCACTAGCGAGTGCTAGCTTGCCCCTCAAGGTGACAGTTTTCTGACTTTTCTAATTTTCTTCAGTCCCCCCAACCTCTCATTCTGCCATTGTCAAAGGGCCTGTGGTAGCTATCTTTTTTCTAATCTTACCCCTCTGCTTTCTATAGGCTGCCTTTTTTCGTCTCATCTTCACTTTTCTTCCTTATTGCACTCACCTCCTCCTTCTCCCCACCTCATAACTCTGCTCCCTCCTGCCAACAACATTTATTAACAATCTGGGAATTGTTTTTTCTTTATGGTCAGTACCAGTATAATGACCAATAACATCATCTTGTTTTTTTCTAATGTTTGGCTTATCAATTATTTTCAGCACAAAGGTTGATCGATAGCTTTAAATAATAATGATTTTATAAAATCCTCAGTATTTGTTATTTGCCAAAAATTAGTATTATATATAGCCAAAAGAAATAATATTAAATTATATTAAGAAAAATTTCTGAATTAACTGTAATACTGTGGACAGCGGTAGTAGGTTTCCATATGACAAAGAATATCCTTCTCTTTTGGGTTTCCTAATACCAAATCTAAGGAATTTCTTTTCTCATCACCTTTCCTTCTCTCTCTCTCTCTCTCTCTCTCTCTCTCTGTCTCTGTCTCTGTGTGTGTCTCTCTCTCTCTCTCTCTCTCTCCAACACACACACACACACACACATGCAGAGATCTACTTGGAGAAGGATAAATAAGAGAGAAAAAGTAATGCTGGAAAATATCTATTACAAAGCAAAGGAGAGATGAAGCAGATACATTACTCAGTTATGAATTATTTGGCAAAAAAAAAATCTCTCAGGAAGATGACAGTTAATTCTGAGACCTCTCCCCACGCACTTGTGCATAAATGCAGGCAGCTATATTGCTTGAGCTCAACATTTGCCTCCATCTGCTTTCCTATGAATTTATTTTCTGTCCAGTTGGTTTATGCAGAGTCTTACTGTTTTGAAATTCATTTTCTTTATTTTCATGATTCTCTGGAGACTGGCATTATAATGTTTGATTCTATAATTAAGATATCGTATACATATATGCCTGTGGACTGGGTGTGATGCGTTTTTTAAAGAATCTGGCTGTCTTTGAAAGCAGTTACTGTGTGATTCTCTGGATATATTTTTTTAAATATTCAAAGATATCCCACCTAATTTGAAAGGCCATGGGGGGAAAAGACAAATAGAAAGAGTTTATACCATAAAGTAACATGCAGATTCTTAGTAAAAGCAAAACAAAACACCAGATGGTATAGTCAGTGCTGGATGGATCTTTGTTCAGCAATGTCTGCTTATGTAAAACCATCATCATTTATAGTACGCAGTTGGTCAAGAATTCTTACAAGAGTAAATATCTCACCCACTCTAGAAGCATAATTGCTGGGAGAAGAACATGATAACCAAGAGAAAAACTCTAAAAGAAGAAATTTTTGATCCTCTAAATGTTAAAATCTGACCCTACTAATTATTTGATACCATTTTTTTACAACTATATTTACTACATATAATCTCTATTTAAATAAATTTGGTCAAATAAATTAGACTTTAACAATTGCTGTTTGGGGGAGACAGGAAAATAATTATTTTCAATTAACTTCTTCATGTATATTTTTCACTTTTCCTATACTTTGTTTTATAGTCAGTGCTTTCCAAACTTGGCAACAGTATTAGCTGAGAGGTCTTAAAAATACATACTACCCATATATATCCTAACCCTACTAACTCTGAACCTGCAGGTGGGACGTGGAAATGTTTAGCTGTTTCCAGAAAGAATTCTTGTGGAATCACCCAAACATCACTCCTAAATGTTTAGGAAGTAATGAGTGGCCATGGAAGGAGAAGTGCTGAAATGCTAGGAAGGAAAATCAGAATGGCTTCTCCATCCATATACCACCTCCCTGCAACACACACATGCATGCAACATACATGAATACATGTCATGGCTGTGTGTGCCTGAGGGGACGGGAATTGAGCTAAACTGGAATCCCCATGTCTCATCAGCTCCGATTACAGAAATAGCTGTGTATAAATATGCTGCCCTAAATGTGTTTGACCTGCCAAAGCTCAGTTTACTTTTCCAGTTGTAGTCCTCAAAGGGCACTGAGCTTGAGTGAGTTTGCTTTGCTTTCAGAATCCCTGGACTTCGGGCTATATTAGGGTCCTTCTGTCCCAAGGACATTTCCAGGGTGTGGCTTCTCCATCAGCATTTCAATCCCCTTCTATCTCCTTCCTTAGGACCATTTGAGAATCCTGGACTGAGACGCATACACCCTGCTCAGGAGCACAGTCCCTGTTTGTTTGTAGACCTCCCTGGAAAGTGATCTCTATTAATTACACGCTGGCACGGACACAGGGAAGAGAGGCAGCATGTAGTGTATGTTTAGTCTTTCCTAACCAACTAAGTTACCTGGTTCTTTTTCCCAAGGAAGATTTAAAAAACAAACAGACGGCTGTTTCATGACTTCAGCTTGACATTTTGATTTGGTGTAAACAGGAGAAAAAGGTGAACAGGAGAGTAATAAGCTGTAGTTAGCTTGGAGACCCTCCTGTCTTCGGTTTTCACTGGCCAAGGACATTGTCCAAAGGTCAGGGCTCCCACCCTCTGTATGTCTTTCCCTCCCAATCAGGTACTATTCCAACCTTCACTGAGTTTTTGTCACCAGGGCCTTTGGCCAATCTACTGAGGAGGAGGGTTAGAACCTATAGCACAAAAAATAAGATTCGGTTCCAAATCACTTCTGCTTTTCCTTGCATGCAAGCATTTTGGTGGTATCTTATTTTAATTCAGGTGATTGAGAAAGAAACTCTATGAAGGACAGGCGATGAGCCATGCTTCCCAGCAAAGGGCTACTCCAGGTCACACGGGCTGCTCTCTACAGCCAGAGGATAGGCAGGAGGCAGGTGACCTCCAGCCAGGAGATCAGCTGTGTGAGCACAAACCTACCAGGGCTAATCACAGTTTCCCTGCTGGTCACTTGAGGGAAACAGGATTTGTTCTCATTTGGCCCAGTCGAAAGTGGGTTTTTATCTGTGACTCTCAAGTCTGGCCATTTTACTTTGGATAGATCTAATATCTGGTTTCATCGCTGATTTCTCATTTTAGACATATGGGAACATATTTAATTGGCCATACATCAGTTTTAGGCTCTCTAAAAAGTAACTTTTGCCTTCAATATTTGTATATTATATACACTGCCTTGCACCTTAATTTATAGGTGCTGTGGAAGTAGCATCCACTATGCTATAATTTATCAGGGGAGCGAAGATAACACACAAGCTCTGGATTTTTCACATCTGCTTATAACTGTAACCTGAGAGAATCTCTGTTCTTCTTAGTGGCTTAACTGACAAAAAAAAAAAAAATAGGTCTGTGATACATGAGGATTGTTCTAAATCAGAAGCTGAGAAGCTATGTCTAAATGTTTCTAAACTTTCAACTGGAAAGAAAATATTTAATTGTATACATGATCTTTCACACATAAATAGAAAGAAATACACAGTTCTGATATTCTAAATTTACTTTAAAAAGTTAGTTCTATCAAATTAGTATGTGTGTGTAGACACAGTATTACTCCATTTCAAGGCGTGTGTTCTGTATATGAACTTGAATTCACAGTATGGGTGTTTATCTCTCCTGGTTACCTGTGCAAAGACCTTCCCCATTTCTCAATCCATGTGTATGTGAGTAATTCAGCACTCCTTTCCATTCAGTTTGTCTACAATGGATAGGGCAGACTCTATTCACCTCTCTAATGATCTCATGTGAAAGCACATGCAACACTTTCTCTTACTTGACTCACATCCTGGAAGTGTTCCATACTTGTTAGCTACTGGCATGTCTTCCCATGGGATTTATAATGCACTGGGCCCAGCCATGGACAAGCATTTAATTGCAGACCAACCTTCTGTTTAATATAAACTGCATCTGCCAGCAGACTCTTGGCAGTCTAAGGAATGATTTTTCTAAAGGAAAATGAGAATTGCTCATCAAATGGCAGGAGGGAAAAGACCTTCTTGAAGCTTTCCCACTTAGACACCCTCAGGTCTTCTAGGCCAAGGCCATGCTTGGAAAATAACATCAGTGTTATTTGACTTCACAATTCAAAGAGAGTTAAATGTTTCCCGGAAATTTAAATCAATCTGGTGGGGACTATTCAGACGTTTTTTTTCACACTAGCTCAGGCTTCGAAGACGGTAGGCTAAACAAATGACCTAAGGGACAAGAACTAACCAAATGTGGGCATGATTTCCCATGCAGTAACTTGGTCATAATTTCCTAGTCTGGAATTAGCATCACATCCTAAAAGATTGTTGTATTGTAAAATATCTATTTCTAGATCATAAGGTTGTCAAGGTAGAAAAAAATACTGAATTGCATGATGATGGATGTTGACCATCATTCCTTAATGACTTCTGGCAAGTTGATTCTTACCTGCCCCCAGAATGTTTTAGGGGAGCTACTGAACCACAGTCCTGTTGAAGGCACCAGCCCAGGCCACTGTATTTAGAGCTATTTGACCTCAGGATACAACCAGCTCTGACTGGACCAGGGATGAACACCAATACTGGCAGCCCAGGCTGGCCTGCACCTGTGATCTGGTTCTAAAGTGCATATTTCCCTCATGGTCTTTACACACCTGAAACCAAAATGGCATACAAGCCACATGGGCATTTGTGTGATTGTACTTATTCTCCCCCTACTAGATCTTATTTAAATGATGGCATATTATATAATCAATGGCATATTTGAACCACAGTGGAAACTGAAGCCTATGGAATACGGGGAGTTCCTTGGGATAGTTAGGACCACAGTGGAGAGCAAGCCAAAGATATGACCGAGAAGAAGTTATGAATAAACAAAGAAAGCCAGTCAGTGCAGAAAGGAAAATGAAAAGCAGATGCAGAAAGACACTGGTCACATCAGCTGAGAGGAAACAGAGGGGATATCAGGTCTCTAGAGTCTTTGGCCTTGAGGCTCCTCCAGTGGCTTTTTGAAACAAATAACCCACAGGAACATGGAGAAGGTAAGCTTAACTAAATCTCTTTTGCTTCTTAGCAAGATTCTGACACTCATAGTCTCAAAAGACTTTTGGGACTTTTAGGGCCTTAGAGAATTGTAAGTTCCCATGCCTACCTTAGCCTCTCATTACAAAAACTAATTACAAGTTGGTGGTTGTCAAGAGTATTTAGATTGATGATGAGAGCATAAAGTTGAAGTTCACACCTAGATTCAGTCCCAGCAAAGAAACAAAAACCAAATATTGATTTAGAGAGAACCAGTTCCCTCTGGTGTGGTTGACCAATGCAAAGGTGGACGATGGACTTTTAGGTGATGTTAACACATACAATGACAGAATCTTTTGGCCCAAATGAGCTCTGTGATTGATTGTTTCCTTCCCATGATTGAACTCTACAGCTAGCTCAATGTGGCAATTCAAGTCGAATCATACATTGACATTCACAAGTTTCTTTAGACAATGGCCTAAATTATCTTTCCCCAAGTACTCTATAACAGCACTATGTTTATTGCTTTAGAACATTTACGATTTGATTTTATCTTATAGGTCTACTTGGATATTTTCTCTCTCATTAAAATCTCTCATAAAAATTAAAATATCTTATTCATCACTATATTTTTAGCATTAGATAGCACCTAGTAGATACTTAATATATATTTGTTAGACATGGAAATAATAGAAAAGGTAAATGTAACTGGTCTATTGAATATGCTAGGCCTAGTAGGGAACAAGCAGAAGGCAATTTTATGGATTAATATATGTAAAGATTTTTGAATACAGTAAATAATGTGTTGACTAACTAAATAATAATGGTTATTATTATTTCTCACTGTTGCCTACTCCAACTATCTTCTCAATTTGTCCTTCCCACACCAGCTAAAACCTTGGACAAATTCCTTGGGTTTTCTTGTTAGACCTATTTCAGCAGATGTCCAAGGCTGACTCTCTCGTTGGGTGCATTTGTGGATTTTACAGAGACCTCATCTCATCGCTGGGCCTCTCTAGCCTGCAGTGCCCTTCATTTACACAATGTTTCCTCCAAAGGATACTTACAACTTGCTGATCATTCCCGGTTCCTGACCATGCCCTCCTCTGTTTGGGTCACTTCACCACACAGGCAAATTTCTTAGGTTCTCTCTTAATGTGACTCAACTTTGCTCCCTTTCTCAGAATCAATGGAGAATATTAAACCAAGAGGGCAGGTTATTCCCACGGCAGTCACTCCTACCACCATGTAGGTTGCTACAGCTCTAGCCTCTCACCTGGAGATTTCCCCGAGTTGGAGGCAGATGCAGTTACTATGTTCTCAAACTCCAAGGGATGGAGGTATGTCAAGCTCTGAACATTGTTCTCTTCATTTTCTCTTCAGTTGTCTTGAGAGGAGGGGAAGAACCATTCTCCCCAACCCTGTGGGAGGGTGGACATCACAGCACACCCTTAATCTTCCCACCACATTCTTCTCCACTGATGTCTTCAACTTCTCTCATGTACCTAAGAGATCAGTGATAGGCTAATGTTGGCAGAACTGATTTTGTAATCTTTTAGCTTTTTCTGCACAGATTGTGTAATACCACACTCTATGACGAGGGAAGTGGGGAATGGGACTTGGCACGTATTTTTTATCATTATTGACCTTTGTATCATCTGAAGAGCTTGGAAACCAAGAGTTCTATTTTAATATCCTATGACATAAATACAGGTAAAATGACAACTTTTACAAAGTCTTATGACACGGCAATATGCATTTATACTGTTACCAATTAATAAGAGATTATCAAAGTCTTATTTGATAAATTCTAAACTATTCTCTATTCCAAATCTTATTCCTAGAAGTGGCCATGATTTAAAAGGGTGAAAAGCTAAAGTATAGTAGAATTTGAGGATTTCTTTGCAACTGAAATTAGTAACAGTCAACCAGATTTCAAGGATGAGATTTTCACTTCTGGATTATGAATCACAGATGATGATAATCTGAAAAATAAAATTTAAATATCATGAAAAAAGACTGTTACAATTTATTGATGGTGGCTATTCAGACTATGTCGTTCTTCATTTAGGACACTCACTAATAATTTTTCTAAAAGCTTGGATGCCTAATTACCTCTTTCTATTGAGAAAGAAAGAAAAAGTGCACAGATGGTGGGGGGAGAGAGAAAGAATGCTAACTTGGTAGTACTTTCTCCTTATAAATTAATAAATTGAAAATTTGGCTTTTTTCACTCAAGTGTCTCCCTGGGTTTGATGAACACTGATCAAATTTAGCTATAAGTTGAGTTGACTCTGTATTATTATAAAGAATATAAAGAATTTTATGGTATGTCTGACTGAGACTTGGAATTGTTGGGTCTGAATTGGGTTTTGATTTATTTTGTCTAGACTACCTACAAGAAGGTTTGTGCATAGATCCTGGGAGGTGGGGGGCGGTGAGAGGGAACAGGGGGAGGGATATATTCTGGAGCCTCACACAGTCCTGTGACTGGTTTGTGATCACCCACAGAGGGCAAGGCTGAAAGGAATGCAGGGTTCTGCTGGTGCTTTGAGCAATGGGAAGTGGCCCCAGGCACAGGCAGTGCTTTTCTGAAGGTGTGGTGCTGCTGGACAGAGTCCGGATTCTGTGGATGCAGCAGTTGCCCAGGTGCGTTAGGAGAGCATTAGCCGAAGCCCAGCTGGGAGGCAGCATGCGCAGAACCTGCTTTAAGACACCCATGGGGAAGCCCAGGAAAACCTTGGGGAGATGTCTCAAGCAGCCAAAGCCCTAAAGTTATGCAAGTGAAGGACACAAGCCTGCAGAATTTGAGTAGCAATGCCAATGTGAATTTATTTGTGCCTGCGGGTTGGTGGACAAGGGGGCATTCAGGTTGTGTGACCCACACCGTGGAGCACTCGACCCTAAAAATGTGTCTGTCTGTCCACTATTTGGTGAGCCCCTGCTTAAAACATATTGCCTTCGATCTGATCTCAGAAGATGAAGTTTGAAGAAAAATTGGATTATCCATCTTTTTTAAACTTTTTTCCATTCTTGAAAATCCTAGCTAAATGTATTATCCGATAATTAATATTTATACTTTAATGGAAGATTCAAAAGACAAAAACAAAGACAATAGACTCCTCAAAGAACTATAGCTATAAGTCACAGACAGTATCTCAGCACCTCTCCTGACTGGCCAGCATAAAAGCAGTTCTCTATTATGGAAGCCAGGAAGAAGGAGGAAAATTGGGCAGAAGTCCAGGGCTGTCTTTGGAATAAGTAAAATGGGCTTTAGTAAGTTCCCAGCATAGAGGTGCTAAATGCCACAAAACTGCATCATGCATTGATACATCATCAAAGATAAACTGTTACCAAATGAATCAGAATTCTTAAGCCACTGAGGTAAAAGAGCAGTTTCTGAGCTAATACTCTGTCTAGGCAAGCTTTTGAGTTTTTTCTTGGATGGAGTCCACCCTCATCTGCCTGTTTTAGGTGGCAGACTACACAACTGTCGGCGGAGAGCGGCACATGGAAGGGAGATCCTGGAATGGGTCCATGTGCTGTGGGAAGAGTTTCCTTCTCTTAGTTTGATAGTATGAGTGGCAAGTTCTACGCAACAGAGAAATGTCTCACTGCTTCTTCTCCTTTGATGACCTGTTTCCTGGCATGGGGGTTAGGCCAGCAGATGGTCCTGGGCATTGGCTAATCATCAGTCCTATGGGAGAGCCTGCCCCAATAGGCATTTTAACTCTTCGGCTGCCAGGTTTCCAAAGATATTCTTTTTAAAAAAATATACCGCAGCTTTATTGAAGTATAACACATATATCAGATAGTTCACTCATTTGCAATTCAATGTTTTCTAGCATATTCGCAGAGTTGTGGAATCATTGCCACAATCAATTTTAGAACATTTTTATCATCCCGGAAAGAAACCAGTCACTCCACATTTTTTCTGAGCACCTTCAACACCTAGCCACCACTAATCTACTTTCTGTCCTGTGAATTCCTATCCTGGACATTTCATAACATGGAATCGTACAATGTGTGCTCTTCTGCAACTTGCTTCTTTCATCAGCATAATGTTTTCAAGGTTCATCTGTGTTGTGGCATATATCAGTATTTCATTCTTTTTTATGACTGAATAATTCCATTGTATAAATATACCACATTTTGTTTACTTATTCATCATTTGACAGACATTGGAGTTATTTCCACTTTTTGGTTATTATGAATAATGTGACTGTGAGTATTTGTGTATAAGCTTTAATGGGGACATATGCTTTCACTTCTCTTGACTATATACCTAGGAGTGGAATTGCTAGGTGACATGGTAATATTGTGTTTAATCTTTTGAAGAACAGCCAGACTGTTTTCCAAAGCAGCTACACCATTTTACATTTCTACCAGCAGTGAATGAGAGCTATAATTTCTCCATATCTTTGCCAACACTTGTTATTATCTGTTATTTTGATGATAGCCATCCTAGTGGGTATGAAGTGGTATCTCATTATGGTTTTTACTTGCATTTCCCTGATGGCTAATTATGTTAGCCATCCTTTCTTGAACTTATTGGTCATTTGTATATCACTGGAAAATGTCTATTCATAACCTTCCAAAGATACTCTTAAGTTCATGAAAATACATATAAGGAGGTTGGACCTTGTGCCTGGCCATGACAGGGAAGCATCATGCAACAGATGCCAGGGGAAGGATCCATAAGTGATCAGGGCCTATGGAAAGGCTGAAATGAGAGGAACAGAAGAATGTGGTCCTGGATAAGACACCGGAGCCTGAGGAATATCGTCTAGAGTGCTGTGACAGTTGGTTTCATGTGTCAACTTGGCTAGACTATAGTCCCCAGCTATGATCTGAATGTCCATATGTTGAAATCCTCACCTCCAAGGTGATGGCATTGGGGTTGGGACCTTTGAAAAGTGATTAGATCATGAGGGCTCTGAATAGGATCATGGCCCTTATAAAAGAAGCCCCAGAGACATCTCTTCCACCATGTGAAGTTGCATTGAAAAGACGGCCATCTAAGAAGCAGGCCCTCACCAGACACCAAGTCTGCCAGGGCCTTGATCTTGAACTTTGCAGCTTCCAGGACCGTGAGAAATGAATATCTATTGCTTATAAACCACTCAGTTCATGGTATTTTGTTACAGCAGCCTGAATGAACTATGACTCCCTAGTCATTCAATCAAACACTAAGGCGTGACTGCAAAGGAATTTGGTAGGTGTGATTGGCATGGATGATCATTCCAGAGAGAAGTAAAGGAGACAATCCTAGAGACCATGGTGAGCCTGATTGCATCAGCCAGCAGGCCTTATGCACAGAACCAAGGTTTCCCTGAGGAGGAAACTCTGCCTGTGGACTGTGGCTTCGGCTCCTGCTCAGTGTTCCAGCTGCTCTTGGGACACCCTGCCCTGTGGACCTTGCCAGTTACCTCAGTTGGGAAGCCACTTCCTTGCTATAGACCCATATAATATATGGATATGTAGATATAGAGATACCATACTGGTTACTAAGGAGTTTCTGAGATATCTAAAAGGACTTCTTGTTCCTGATACAAAAAGATGTAGAAAGCAAGAGTTGTGAAAAAATACTCTTTGTAAGCAGGTCTAACGCCATGAAAATAATGTGAAATCGGTCATACCTCTCTTTGGTGTCCTCACCTTTCAGATCTCAGGTCCTCCTCTGCCATCTTTCTACCCTCCCCCACCACTTTATCCTCAATATAACCCTTTCCTGCAGCAGTGGTTCGCAACTGGGGGGATTTTTCCCCATGGAGGACATTTGGCAATGTCTGGAGACACTGTTGGTTGCCATGACTGGGTGAAGTACTATTAGCATCTAGTAGGTAGAGGCCATGGATGCTGCTAAACATCCTACAAAACACAACAAAATGTCCACAGTGCTGAGGTGGAGAATCCTTGCCCTGCAGGTTTACTTAAATGCCTTCTGGTTGCTACCGTACGTAGGAATGACCAAAGGAAACATCTCTAATGTCTCTAAGAGCATTTAAAAGACTACAGAGGTCAGAAAGCCTTCAAGTTGCCAACAAATTGAAACTATACAATGGAATTTCGGATCTTCTCAAGGGGGATTATTTACTTGGAACAGAGTTTATCTATTGTTTATAGGACTGGACCAGGTGGTAGGTCTGCACAGACAGAAACTGATGCCCATGAAGCCTGTTGTACAAAGACCCCAATAATATCTAAATGCTTTCCTGAGGAGTGAAACTCTTGCTATTAATCGTTAAAAGTGATCTGCTTTATTTTCATTTATTTATAATAGAATCTCACTGTAGGAAGGAATTGCAGAGGTCATCAAATACAACTGCCAATTTATTTTAATATAATTATTATAACATTATATATAATAATATAACATGGGACCTATGTTATTCCTTTCACGTTGTTGCTCAGCCTCAGTTCCAGATCTGGAACACTCATTAACTTCCGAAATAACTTGATCTCCACTCCCCTAAAAACAGCTCTGACTGTTAGAAATTCTTCCTAATGTTGAGATAACATCTTCAACTATATTAAACCACTAACTCCCAACTGGAAACTTTGGCTTTTGAAGGTGCAATTATCAGTGTATGTATTATTAGTGGAAAATTCACAATGGGTTATGTGACTCCATAAGATTTTAAGAGTTAAAAATTCGTTCATTATCATTCTCTTATTAGAGATGTGTGTTAGAATAGCTTTTCAAAAAAATTGAGGATACTGAAGAAAGTGGGGTTTTGTAGTGGAGGGTGTTGGAACTCGGCAACCTGTCTGGGAAGCACTAGAGGAAGGCACAAAGGCTGGGTAGCTTCCGGTGGGTTCCTAATGAGGCACTCCTTGATCGTTTCATATCTTCAAAGTCTTGTTCCAGATAACATGGCTTTGGCAAAGTATGGTTTGGCCTTAAATTTGCAGCCCACATGGCTTTGAAAGGAAACATTTTTTTTGTGTGTGTTGGGGGGATGTTTCTGATCCCCTTACACTTACCTCATCAAAGTGTGTTTTCACTCGGCCTATTTGATGTCTGAGACGTCCTATTAGGAGCTCAGTTTATTAGTCCTGTTAAAAGAGTTTCTTTCCTGCAGAAACAGGAAGTTATATTTTGCAGCATGTAAACCCCTAAAGTCTTCCAAGGATGTAGACAAATTTGTAGTTCTAGTCTCAGAGGCTCCAAATTCAGACTAAATTCTTTCCTTACTTATTCCCCGATGATCTTAGGAATTCAGTTCACACCTGGGGGCTGGCCTCTTGGCTTGCCCGCTTTATAGGCTCTGCCATTCCTGAAATCAGGAGAGTGATTCCACTTTCAGCATTTGTAATCTGTGTTTTTGGTAACCTTGATTTCTCTGTCACCTTTTAAAGGCCTCTAAAAAAAGATTGCATTCTAATAGGTCATGGGCCCAGCTCAATAACTTCCTGGCAGGTCTGGCTCCTTCTTCAGAAAGGAGAAATGTTGGGAAACCACAGTCATGGAAGTATTCATGCCTTTCCACTTATAAAATGGGAACAGTGAAGACCAGCCAACTTCCCAGGATCTAGGATCAAAGTGGTCAGCAATGTCATGGATTCTCTTTTTTTCCTGCTTGTTTTGACCTGGTCCTGAGATCCCTCATGTTCCCCTAGGTACCTAACAGGGGCGGTATCACCTTCAGCATCACCCTGCTTCTCTGTCATCCTTTTGGGTTATTTCCCTAGGATCTCTCTCATGGGGTTTCCTCCTTGTATGTTTAGTTCTTACTCCTGTCACAGCACTTGGCTAGATCCTGGAAAAACCTTTGTCTCATATTTATACACTTTATATATATATATATATTTATGTGTATATCTATATCTATATTTATAGCTACATTACTCAAACCTTTCCACCCAAAAGGAAAAGAAAATAAACTCCATTAGAATAGCACTTCAGTATTTAAAAGGATAAGAATTAAACCAATTTATCTTTCCACCTTAACTCACCCAGCATCCCACATATTGGCTTCATTTCCTGACAGAGCATAAACTTGTCCTACACTGGAATCTTTTGTTCTGAGTGGGTCAAAATTTTCTCTACAGATAAAATTTCCAAATATTATTCTATGTCTTCCAGGGTGTGATCATGCTATGAATAAACCAAGTAACATTTTTGTTATCTTCTACCAACAAAAAATGGTTTCATTTATATTAGGTGATAATATGATCAATTCTTGTTGTTTAAGTCTTTCCCCAATTTTTCTTTCCCACCACAAAAAGCTCCTAAAAGTAAAAATGTATGCTTTTTTGTTTGTTACCTGCTCTCCTCCCAGAGCTCACAAGTTTATAGGAATTCTGTGTGCCCATTTATGCCAAAAAGGAAAAATGTTTTTATGGCTGGGGCTCTCGTTCACATCTTCACCCTGCTACCATTTGCACTTGTCCAATGAATACACATCTTTTTATTATGTTATAAAGCAATGAGAAATTATCATTATAGGAGATACTTATTGGCCTCTAGGTAATTGTATAAATCAGCTTAGCAAACATTCATTAAATGTCTCTTATGTTTCCAGAGAAAAAACAGAAACTGAAGTTTTATATATTCGTAATGCATTGATTTAAAAAGTTAATTTTTCATGCTCCCTCTTCCAAATCCCTGTTTCTTTGCACCATGCAATGTGTTCAGACTTTTGACAAAAACAATAACAACCACCAAGTATTTGTAGTGTGATCAGTCATGATTGATGCTTATACTAATAGGGAGTCTCCTCCACCCATTCCCAGTGGTTACAAACATCAGAACTCCTCAGTATATGAGAATAGCCAAAATTAGATAAATGTGACAAACAAGTCTCAAAAAAAAAAAAGAAATCAGAACTCAAGGTATTGGCAACAACCTGGACTTTGTTAGCTAATGACCTTTCCCTCACATGATTCAGTAGAAAAGGAATTTTCTACATGAAAACAAAAGACTCTAGTTCAGCATAAATGTCATCTTATTATGAGTTCTGTTTTGATTTTTCTTATATTATGGTGATTTTAACCATTTGATAATTTTATAAAACTGATGGAAAATTTCAAAATCTCTTCTCCACGAGAGACTTAAGAGTGTGACTGCTAGAAGTCCTAATGCTTCCTCAGCCTTTGGTTTCCTGATTTAAAAAAGTTGGGAGATATTTAAGATCATTTTCTTGGTAAAATGGGAGTAGTAATAGATGCACTGGATCCACATAGTTGTTTACATAATTGGGCACCCTAGATTAGACTAAAATGTGTGGTGCAGCTAATTAGCAGTATGGAAGGATGAGTAGAGGCTGACATAATAGTAGATGAGAAGTTTCAAGGAGGATGTGGTACCTGAGCATCCCTGAAGAGTGATGACATGTGTTACTGACATACAGGGAGAAACAGTCTAAAACCATGAAATAACAATCACTCATGGAAGTAGAGGTGTTGTCAGGCATGGTGGCTCATGCCTGTAAGCCTAGCACCCTGGGAGGCTGAGGCAGGAGGATCACTTGAGGCCAGGAGTTTGAGTTCAGCCTAAGCAAGAACGAGATCCCATCTCTACAAAAATTAGAAAAATCAGCCACGTGTAGTGATGAGCATCTGTGTCCCAGCTACTCAGGAAACTGAGACAGGAGGATCTCTTGAGTCCTCCTGATGTCACAGTGAGCTATGATGTCACCACTGCACTCTAGTCTGGGCAACAGAGCAAGACCCTATCTCCAAAAAAAAAAGAAGTAAAAAGTAAAAGTGTTGAATTTAACTTACAACAGATCCTTTCACCAGGGGCAAAATTGTTGGTAAGGAGCAATTTATATCAGGTGGCTGAAATTAACTCTACCTTTACCCATTTCCTTGGACCATATCAAATATTTCTCCCAAAATTCCATCAGACCAAAGACTACTAGTTTCAAGGTCAACTGGATTGATTTGCAGCTGGTGCTTATTAAAAATCAAAGTTGAAGATGACTCACAAAGTTGGCTAATGGACCAGACTAAATTCTTATAGATTCTAATATTTATAACAAGTATGAGAACTACTGACTTAATTCTTATATAGATAATCTGTATGTTGTCTTAAAAAATATTATAGAAGCCCAGCTGTTTTCCAAGAAGAAAAAAGACTGAAAGGGAAATGAAGAAAAAACATTTTGGCTTCACTCCTTAACTTTTGTTCACATTGTTGAAAGCTATGTCCATTTGATATTCTTTGGCCTATTCATAGAAATCCTTATAAAGTGTGTTTGTTGGGTAAATCAACTTATTTCAATCCTACCAACTTCTATTTGTAATTTAACATGTAGTCATTTGCTTCTACTATGTATTAAATTCAAATTCTATGATAACTACTTTTTTCTGTGTTCATATCTTAAATCCTTAGAAACTTGCTGTAACTTTATTCAGGCAAAAGGACTCTGTATTAGGTAAGACTAAGTATGATTAAATTATACGGTTCCTTGGGAGGAATTTGTGACAATTTCATATTTTTCACAATGCCCATCTTTCAAGGATATACAATAGGCCCTCCAAACGAGCATTTTTGACATATATGCTCCCAAATGCAGAAGAAATAGCAAGCAACTGGATGTTTTGTCAATTTTGTCCAAAAAAAAATGAAATTTTGCTCTATTCGAAGCTTAATGTAGAAAATAAAGTATGAAATTAGATGCTCAAACTTGCAGCAGTGCTATTTTGGGACCTGAGTGAAACCGCAGGAGAAAATTCCCAAGTCTCTTTCTCAACTGATACTAATTGGCTTTCATTTTCCATGGTTCATGGAGGAAGCAATTCAACATGCTGCGGAGTAACTTGGATGTCCCCTACACCTCCATGTTTCATTTGAAACCGTGAGCTAAGATTCTGGCTTTTCTGAAAATTGTTCAAGTCACTAGGAAGATTTTTTTTTTCTTTGCTTGTTTACCTTTTTCAGATGTGTTCTGTAACCAGAGCATTCCAGGAACAAGACTTCCATTCATGGACTGAGCAGCTACCTTAGGCCTTGCCAGCATGTCACTTCAAAGTCACCAGTGTCAAGGTAAAGAAACTACATGCCAATTGCTGTTGAAATGCATCAGCTTGTGGAATTCTGATGCCAAGTTCATTCTTGCTGTTACTTTTTCCATAATATCACAGGCTAATTATTTAAGTCCAATCATTTCTTCAACACCATCCTCAAGTCTCACCTCCTCCCAGTCTGTATCCCAATCACAGCAACCTTTGACGATTGCTGCTTCATTTAAAGTTACTACATTTTTAAAAATTCATTGATGCAAAATCTACTATGTATTTGTTGAATCTTTTAATATATGTGCCTTATTTCTCATTATTTCTAACATATTCATTGACTATAAATTGATCGTTGTCTATGTCTCATGGACCTTCAAGGAAGGGAGGTGAGTGCTTCTGTAGGGAACTGTGGTAACTAATTGGGGGCTCAGAGGAGCCTGCTGGGAGACATCAAGAGTCTTAAAGAAATAAGAGTGACCCAAATAAATATTGGAAAGAGAAAGGGCATTTCAAAAGACAAAACAGAATGGACAGAGGCCTAGGCATGTATGAAAATCTAGTGCACATTCAGAGAATGGCAGGTTGTTCGGTGTGGCTGAAGCCCAGTTAGGAGATTGGCAAAACAATGGGACTTGAACATGGCCAAGGAGCCTAAGGAGCTTGAATTTTTTGGCAATTGAGAACCCCTGTAGGATTCTGAGCAGGGAAATTGATGCTATCATAGTTGGATTTTAGAAATATTGTGATAACTACAACATTATGGATGGTTTGGAGGCTAGTTAGATTGATAGAGAACTACCCCAAGCAGATAAGACCAAACTGGTAAGGACGTGATCTAGGAAAATAATCAATTCAGGGTAAGTTAAAATAATAAGACAAACACTGCTTGCTGAAACATTGGCCATAAGGGGTAAAGGGGTATAGGAGTTCTTGGATGACTCAGGTTTCTGACTTACGTAATTTGTAATTGGACCAAAAATGATGCATAAGAATAAATAGGGAATAAAGGGTGAGGAGTAGAAGGAGAGGTGAAGGAGGAGTAAAAAGTATGGAAAGGGGCTTACAGAATGAGTTCAGTTTTGAACATGTATTTTTGACACACATTTTTGATATCTAATAGGACATAAAAGTCACTCTCAAGGCAGAAGTCTGATTGGAGCTTTATGTTTGCGAGTTATTAGCTGAGACGTGGAGATAAAAACCATGCAATTAGATAAGATTGCCCAGGCAATGAATTCTGTCTCGCCCAGGACAGAATTCTGGGGAATGCCATAATTTAAGCTGTTGACAGAGGACAAGGAATGGCAGAAAAAAAATCAAGGGCGGCTGGATTGAGTGGTGGTGGATGAGAGCAGGGTCCGGAAATCCGGAGGAGGAAGGCTCCAACTCGATGATGGTGTTAGTTTCCCAGCGCTGCTGTAAGAAGTTATGACAAACTTAAAAAAACAGAAATTTATTTTTTAAGAACCTTGGAGGCTGAAATCCAAAATCAAGATATGAACAGGGCCATTCTCCCTCTGCAGGCTCTAGGAAAAAATCCTTCCTTGCCTTTTCCTAGTTTTTGTTGGCCCCCAGCAATCCTTGCTATTTCCTACAGCTGCATCACTGCAGTCTTTGACTCTGTGTCCACATGGCCTTCTTATCCGTGTGAGTCTCCGTGTCCTCTCCTCTTTTTACAGCAACACCTGTCACTGGTGTTAGGGTCCACCTTAATTTCACTATGATCTCATCTCTATCCTTAATTAATTTCATCAACAAAGATCCTATATCCAAATAAGGTCATAGTATGAGTTTCTGGGTGGACATGAATTTTGGGGGAGACAATATTTAACCCACTTCAATGGTCAAAAATTATATCGTATGGCCTTCACAGACCTACAAGATCCTTTCACCCTCATCGGAAACCATGATGAAGTTCTCTGAGAATTTCTCGGATCTGTGAAAGATAAGATAGGTTTATTGAGAGAGGGAGGGGGTGAGGAGACAAATGGGTTCTAGAAGGAGAGAGGAAGCAGAGTTGAAGCTTACCCTTTAACATTTTCCTCCCCTAGGACACATTTAGATTCTCTCTCTTTCTGTACAGCACAGAATGCACATTGCTCAATTGTCCTAACATGCTGCTAGGACAGCCCATAATCGGACTTTGGCCTAGGGGTCAGCAACACAAAAGAGTCCAAAGAATTGTGTGGTTGTTGGGTTGGGGCCATAGTATTCATATTCTCAAATGATTTCTTCTGAGAAATCTAGATTTCTGGTATCTAGATTGTCCTTTTAAAGTTACTCGCTTTGTGGTTTGCCTTCCAGTTATTACAGCTGTATATCTCTCATTGATTAAGCCAAAATTTTGAAGTTATTTCCCAGAAGTACTGAAGTAATGCTGAACCTATAACTGTCTTTATACAATCAAAGATGAACTGGTCTCTGAACTAGTAACTTCATAAAAGACAAATCCCACAGCACATAAATAAATATGCAGATCCAATCCCAAGTTATAAAATGAAGACTTTAAAGTTGGCTATATTCTTTAGCTAAGTACCATATTAGAATTCGGGTTGCAACGCATATTAGAAGAAAAGAAAATGAAGGAGCTGAACAGTTACATTTTGGCAGAGAGAGAAAATTGACAGGTTTTTGCCACTTAGGTAAACATTAAGACTGAGAGAATCTTTCTATACCAGATATCTTGCCACTACCCAATAAAAATCCCCATAGTAAATCGAATCAGTAGGATTAAGCCTGGACAATTATTGGAATCAAGATATTCTCTTTCCACATCTGCTCCTCAATAGGTGGGTTAAGAGCAACGGTGACCAGAGTATGTGAGCAAACGTGAATTGCATGGCTGTTGCTCATGTCTGGGCCGGACCTTAAAGATAGCTTTGACTTGATGGTGTTATAAACTTTTTCATGATGTTTTTACTCTAAAAGGAGTTTATCTGGGAAAAATCATCATTAATAGTGCCATTTGTACTCCCCATTCCACTCTTCCCTTCAAAAAAAAAGTGCACTGATGTCGTTCACTACAAATACAGCAGAAAAGCCCATCATAGACCAAACATAAAGGAATTTAGCTATTAAATTCCTAGAGAGACTCATTACATGTTAGTTTCAAAGGCAAGAGTATAACATGGCTTTAGCTTATGTAGACTGTATTATATGAACAAAATTATGAAACATATCTAACTACATGACTTAGAACAGGGATTTCAAAATTTGGCAAGTGAGTGCTCCCTTCCCACACCCAGATACCACTAAAAGTGTCTTTTCTCATGAGCATAAACATAGAATCAGAATGCTCAGCTGCAGCCACAGAAAGTCAGAGCTGGTATGTTAAAGGAAATGTATTTGTCATTTCTGCTGTAGGAGCTTGTGGGCTGGATGGACTGGCCCTATTCATGGTGGAGAATAGAATGTTTTTATACTAGTGCAGTCAGAACAAGGAAGGACACCACAGTCCATCTCTCTAACCTGTCACCAGACCAAAATTCTGTCACCAGAGATGCAGTGCTTTAGGAACAACAGCACAATCAGATGTTATTATCCATTATCACCCCAGCAAGATTTGGCTTGGCACAGCACTGCCAGTTGCAAATACATAGGGACCAACAGGACGAGTTACCCAGAGTGATTAAATTTAGATAAAACTGAAGGGAAAGAAAGAAGTCCAAATGGGGGCCCTGTCTGTACTGGGCAGAAATGGTCAGAATACTGTGCAGTGTGGTTACATGAGCAGGACAAGGGCCCGAGACAAGAGGGACCCAAGAGAAGAAGGTGGGATGTTCTGCTTGCTGCTCAAATAAATCTGCAGTCAAACCTGCTGTCGTGCTTTCAGTTGATGGTAGGTAAGTCTATATGAAAATGGGATGTTTGCCTAAATATATGGTGGCATGTTAGAATAACCTGAAGCAGTTCGTGAACATCTGAGTTATTTGCTTAGTGCAAACCAGCAGTTTAAAAACAGCTAATAATATTTAAAATATATCTGGTACCAATGGCCATTTGACAGGTAAATTCCAGATTGTACATATCCATAGAGATAAGGATCAGAAAGGAATTATTGTGACTCTGGATCAAAATGGTCCCAGTCCCTGAAGGTAGATGATTTAGCTGTTAATGTTAACTGAGATCCAAAGATCCATCTCATTTTACAGAATTGTCTCCTTTATAGTTAATGACTAGAGGAGTTAGTTTTTCAATTAATCACAGAATAATATGACGTGGTAGTTTCAACTTATGATTCAGAAATTTCCAAGGTTGTTATAAAAGGTATTAGTTCACAGTAAAACTCAGCAGAAACCAAGCAGGTGGGAGCGGGGAGCAGGGGATGCATAAATTCACACCTACTGGATACAGTGCACGCTATCTTGGTAACAGGCACACTTATAACTTTGACTTCAATGGCAAAAAAGCAATTCATGTAACCAAAACGTTTGTACCCCCACACTACTCTAAAATAAAAAGAAATTCCAACAATTCAAAAAGGTATTTCAGGAGATTTACATTTTTAATAAATCAAAAACTGTTTTCCAATGTTTGTGTCAATAAATAATTATTTTAGTATTTCTAAAAGATTATAGCTTAGGAGGCCTGATTGTGTGTTGAGTATGGGCCATGGTAATGGTGATGAGGAAAGAGCTTATGACTCAGTCACAGCTCAAATTCGTCATCATTTTTCTCAGCATGCTACCCCTGGATGGTTTTAAACATTATGATTATTAGTCACGAAGCATTAATCAATACAGGAAAATATATGGAATTTCAATGTTCAAATATAGTTAATAAATATAGTAGAAAAAAAGTTAATTATGAAAATCTACACAAGTTGCTATTTACCAGGTTTGTAGTTTCATTCCTCTAACAAAAAATTCTATATAACACATCTGAAATTTCAAAATCGAATGCTGAAGAGAAAAAATTATTGTGATGATAATAAAAAAATTTTGTATTTATTAGTAATAAAGACTATTCATTCCTATACTCATTAGTTATGAAGAATACCTACAAATGTCACCGTGAAAGGTCTCTTGTTTTAACATTTGAAAGGAGAATTGTATGAGTATGTATTTACATAAACACATACACCCATACGCATATACATGTACACACACATATAAATCAATTGATTTTCAAAATATAAAATGCTAACAACCCAAACTAGAAACATGAAAGCATTCTCTCCTGCTTTTGACACTTTAATATATTGTTAAATTTCAATATATATTTAAGTGTACATTCAACCCGAATTCAAATGTTATTTTAAAAAACATATACAATTGAATCATATTTTATCTTACAAAATTGATTTAATGATTATGGCTTACTTGTTGATTAAAAAGTAATTTTTACATATTATGTCTATCACTAAGCAGTTATTAAATGAGCTTTATAATGATTTATAACACAATAATTAAAATAATTATAATACAACAATTATTGTTTTACTGGTAAAAATAAAACATTTACTTAAAATCACATTAGGTACTACACAAAAATAGAAGATAATTTTTTAGATTCCCTAGATTATTTAATTATTGTATATTATTAGTAGAGGAATTTCTATGTCAGAACATTTGAAAATACCATCATAGATTAAGTATGGAGAGGAAAAAATTAAGACATTTCATGAAGTAATAGTAGTCCCAAATGACAATGAAAATATATTCCTTAACAACAATTCATTCAAGGAGCACTTACTGGTATTTTTTTTTTATTAGGGTATACTAAAATGTTTTTTTATTAGGGTATGCTAAAATGTTTGAAAAACAATAAAGAAAACATGATAACTTATGAAACATCGATTTTTGTGACAGTCACTCTGTCAGAATCTGAAAGTATTGATGTAATATTGAACAAGGTGGGCAAGATGCTCATCTTCATCAGGCTTATAGTTCAGTGAGAGACAGACATTAAACAATGAAATCAACAAAAAATTAAAAATTGCAAAGAAAGCTATGAAAGATCCTGAATTATGATAATATAAATATAGTTTTAAAATTTGCGGGATTAGGATAAACTTTAGACATACCATGGAAGATTTAACTATTCTTATGAATAGCGTGCCAATATTTCCAATTTGGGCAATATGAATATTAATATAAAGGTACGGATAACTGAGATTGTGAGCTGGAAGGGAGAGGAGAGGTGAAAAGAGATGTGGAGGGCTAATATCCTCATCCGACAAAGCAATACTTAATGGAGAGATATCGGTAGCAGCACTGTCCAAACCGGTTGCTATTAGCCACATGTGGCTATCTAAATTTAGACTAATTAAAATTAAATACAATTTAAAATGTTGTTGTTCCTAAATCTCACTAGCCATATTTCAGGTGCTCAATATTGACCTGTAGGTAGTGGCTACCATACTGAAAAGAGTAGTCATGAACCTTCCATTACTACAGAGAGTTCTGGTGGACAGTGCTGGCCTACCATGAACAGATAAGGACGTAAGGATGGAAGAATGCTGTCTGAGCAGAGAGGCGGTCAATGGCGGAAGTGAGATGAGTGAAGTAACTAAAACGAGAGAAGGGGAGACAGGAAGGTGGCTAAATCTTCATCAATTGAGACAAGAATGTCAATAGTAAAGTGATAATGCTCAGTTGATAGTTTTATATTTTTATAAAGCACTATATTTAGAATCATTATGATAATCTATATAGGTGCTAAAAATAGAAATTACTCTTCTAGAGTGGTTCTGAAGAGAGAAGGAATGGGGCTAGGGAGTATTGCTTTTCACTGTATAACTCTGGGTACTACTTCATTTTTAATCATCAGCATATATCACGTTGCTTTTAAGCATTTTGTTAAAAAACCCTAGTTTCTCCTGAGAAAATGGATTGGCAGGGGTAAGAGGTTAAGGAGACAGACTACTTGTGAAGACTTGGCAGTAGTTCATAGGAGAGATAATGGCTTTTCCCGGCAATCAGCAGAGGATCACGTGATCAAAGTCTGAACAATGGAGGTGGGAGGGCATGGTGAAAGGCAAGAAAGAAGGAGAACAGGACATTTATGCAGGAGCCGTATGTGAAGATCTTTGATGTAGCCAGAGGCTGATAAACACACTAATTCAGGGTATGGTCCTGTTTGTGTCTAACAAATGATCTGAGGGAAAGACATGTAGTTTTTCTCAGGGCCTCGCAATCAGCCTGGGCCATAGAAAACTGTCCAGAGAAGGTCCTTGTCAGCCCCTGCCACGGGAAACACACCTCCCCAGCTAATGAGTAGGACATGAGACACACAGCTGGAGGGTATGAGGCCTTCTCAGAGAGTTCTTAGAAAGGACATGGAACAAAGGTAACCTGAGATTGTGAGCTGGAAGGGAGAGGAGAGGTGAAAAGAGATGTGGAGGGCTAATATCCTCATCCGACAAAGCAATACTTAATGGAGAGATATCTGTAGCAGCACTGTCCAAACCGATTGCTATTAGCCACATGTGGCTATTTAAATTTAGACTAATTAAAATTAAATACAATTTAAAATGTTGTTGTTCCTAAATCTCACTAGCCATATTTCAGGTGCTCAATATTGATCTGTAGGTAATGGTAGAGGAATAAATGGTGATGTTCCCATGCAGTGTTCTAGTTCCTTCAGAGACATGCAATTAAGGGAAAGCAGTAAATCAGTAAATATTACATTATCATGTTAATGACCCAGTTGGCAGCCTCCCAAGATAATAGGGTTGCCTGGAGTGCAACTATGAATAGAACTCAACATCCTAGAGAAAAATATTAAGTACACAAGTTATCAGATCACTTACACTGGCAGCTTTATAATTACTGCTTTACTTGTTCCCTATGGACTTTTGTTTCCCTTTTCTCATTTTTTTCTTTTTAATTTCCTCAAAACAATATTCAGACAGGTGAGGGGTGTGCAGCCTTTAAGCAAGACAAGTGAATAAAAAAATTAATTAAATGCTAGAAGTTTTTCATAAAAACCAAATGTTATGAACTTTTGGCCATTTTTTTTTTTTTTGCAGTGAATTCAAAACTTCATGCTTCCCGTCCACTCCAAACACAGAAATGGGATAGAATATAGAATGAGAACAATATAGATGGACTCAGAAACAAGAAAAGGATCTCTGGCGACCAGAAACAAAACTGAGATGTAAAAGCCATGAATAAGGCTGCAGCCACGGAGGGGCTGAGCTCTGCATCTGGGTACAAGCAGTGAAAAGAGGAACTCAGCTCCTATAAGACAGGGAAGCACTGAAGCTAAGGTCCTCGAAGCCACCCTGGACTCATAAAAGAAGGTAAGACAGATATGTGACCAGCATGGGTCCACAGTTTTTAGCAGGCTACTGGCCGATCATTGCTGGAAGACACGGGCGGAGCTTAGCAATCCAGAGACTGGTTAGTGGGACACTGAATCCCACTGCTTAGTGGCTGGATCTGAGATATCATCATAATCCACACAACGGAAATATCCACACGACGGCCCCCGCATGTCATTACGGCAAGCCCAAGGGATGAGCGGAGGGAATTGCAGAATCTCCAAACAGGGATAATGATATGTTCAGTACTGATGTATTCTCCGTATCTAGTCTGGAGTTTAACCAGAAGATAGAAAGTAAAAAGACATATACAAATATTTCTTCCCAAAATTACATTAACAGCAAAATGTCAAAATACATTAAGGGACCTAATGTTAGGGGAAAACAGCAAATAAAATTAATCATCAGTATATTAATTCACTTTGGGTGAAATTAATTTTATGTAACAGTTCGACAAAGACTGTAAATAAGTGTACAGAGTACTCTGGGAATTAAGTGAAAGAAGTATTCTATTTAAAATGAGCAAAAGTCCATGAATTAAAAAGACAGCAATTTTAAAAGAAGAGATGAATATGGGAAGATCTAATCAGAAATCGAGGAGTGAAATAGCATGTAGCCATTGATTTAAAAGTACTCGATAGACTGGTTAAATTCTAGACTGTATATAGTTAGTTAGTACTGAGGACATCACTAAGAATGAAGAGGAGGAAATGAAAATGTGAAAAATACAAATGAACAATAAAGAGGCAAGAAGGGTGGATTAAGAGATATTCCAGAAAAAAATAATAAAATAAACAGGTGGGAAGTAATATCTGAAGAGATAAGAGCTAAATCAAGAACTAAAGAGAATTAAATAAATATGAATCTTCATATTAAAAGTACACTCTAAGTACAAATATGGATAAAAATAAATCCATATCAAGGTACAATCTTGTGAAACTGTACATGGTATAGAGAAATTCTTACAAGTTACCAGAGAAGAAAAGGCAGATTACTTATAAAAGAATAACCTTCATACATAAAACAGACTTTTTTATTAGCAATTATAGATGCCAAAATACAAAAGGATAATAGCTTTGAAAGGCAGAAGGAAAACAACTGGCAATGTAGAATTGTATATACAAATCAACTATCATGTAAGAGAAAAGGCAAAACAATGGCATAAAGTAAAACATAAGAGTTTACCATCCATAGCTCTTGATAAAGTACTATTTAAAAGATAAACTTATACCAGAAGAAAAGCAAAACCAGAAGAAACCATATGATACAAAAAACAGTAGGGCAGAAATTGATAAAATATGTAATTCTAATTAACAATAGATAATTTCTAAAAAATGAATTTTTGTGAAATGAAAAGAAAAGCTAAAATGCAAGACAGTAACCACAGGTGGCTGAGTACAGGGACATTGAGTCTTTGATAAGTAGTTTCAGTGTGTGAAATCTCTATCATAGTTAGTAGAAAGGGACAAAGACTGATTAATTGCAGGTTTTGTTATGTAAATTTATATTGAAGCAAATATGTTTAAATATTCAAAGGCAATCACTAAAATAATTTTTAGAAAGTTTCATTGCCTCCTAACCAGGAGAAGGCAAAAAGTACAAATACAGACAATGTAGTTAAGTTGACAAAATACAAAATGAAGACAAAAGAGGAAAATGAAAAAGGTGTCTACAACAAAGGCTAATATGATAGCATAAATAAGTGTCAAAATGTCAAAAATCCAATAAATGAAAGTGAATAAATCTCACATATTGTAGTAAAAATTATCAGATTGAATTTTAAAATCCAGCTACATTCTGCTCACAAAACAACAGAGAGAGAAATGAATGAATGAATGAATGAATGAACAAATGAATGAATGAATGTGTGGTCTCATGGCCAGCCCACAATGAGTGTTTCCATCAGTGGTGGCCCTTCTTCAGATGGTGATTCGGGAACCCAGGCTTTTTTTCATCTTGATTGAGTCCCCTTCATCTTCAACATGTGACTCCCAATTTCATTGTGTTCAGGCTCACTGAGCCGGTAAGAAAAAGAGAATGGAGAATCGGGCATGAGAATATTTTTGTGTGTGGGCCTGGAAGTGGCATGCTGCACGTTCAGTCACATTCCATTGGCTAGAACTCAGATTTAGGAGCCCTAAATCAGCTACATTAAGAAAGGGCTTATTAAGAAATTAGCCTACTGGATAGTCAGAAAATAGAGGAAAGGGAAAAACCCTGTTTTTCTACTCTTAACGCTTCACTTCCGACACAAAGAGTTTGGGTTTTTCCCTCACATTAAGTGATTATCTTCCAAGACCAACTGGGTGTCCTACAATTCAACTCAATCCTTACACTACCCACCTGGCGTTAGCGTCAGATCCTTCGCAAGCTATAGGGTGCAGCCCCACTAACAGCCCCCACTTTAGATGCCAGTTGCAAGTCCCAGGTTGTGACCTGTGTTTCTGATCAACCAGCTATAAATCAGGGGTTCCCGCAAGCTCCTCGGATTTAGTAATTTGCTAGTATGGCTCACAACACTCAGGAAGCACTTTACCTGTGTTTACTTGTTTATTATTAATATAAAAGAAACAACTGAAGAACAGCCAGATGGAAAGGATGCCTAGGGCAAAGTATTAGCAGGTGTTCCATGCCCTCTGTGAGACACCACCTCCCCAGTAACTCGATGTGTTCAACAACCTGGAAGCTCTCTGAACCCCTTCAGTTAGGGTTTGTATGCAGACCTCGATACACAGTAATGATTGATTAAATCATCAGTCTTTGATGATTAGCTCAACCTCCAGCCCCTCTTTCCTGGAGGTTTGGGGGTGGAACTGAAAGTTCCAGCCCTGACAACAAGCACTACCCCCTATCCCTTAGGAGCTTTCCAAAAGTCACCTCATTAACAAAACTCGGTTGTGGTTTAAAGGAGCTTGCTACAGTAACAAAACATGCTCCTTTCACCATTATAGCCCCAGAGATGAATATATCGGGAGCTGGGAAAAGAACTCAAATATTAGAACAAAAGATGCTACTATTGCTCTTATCACTTAGGAAATCCTAAAAGTTTTAGGAGCTCTGTGCCAGGACCCAGGAATGAGGACCAGATATACATTTCTCACCACATCATAATATCACAAGAGGAAATGAATTTTATAAACAGTCAATCCAGCCTTCAGTTCAATAAATATCCGGTTCACTTTTTTCCTTCCAATCAGATAACATACTCAATGCCACCACTGGGACATAATCTAAAGCCTCCTCTTGTCACTATATCCAGATAAAAGTCCAGGGCCTTAAAATGCACCATGGGGCTTGCTCTCTTGGGAGAAGGACACACCCCACTGAGCCTGCTGGTCCTAGAAGAATGAAAGATGAATGAAGGAGATGAATCAAACTGCCAGACAAGAGCCAAGCCCAATCCAGCTCAGCTTAGAGCAGTCAAGACCCAACCAACCTATAGACACAGGAGTGATAAATAAATGCTTATTATTTTACATCACTTAAGTTTGGAGTCATTTATTATGATTATTGTGGTGGTAGTTGACTAAGACAGAACTTGGCACTGGAGGTAGAGCAGGAGCACTGGGAACTGGTGGTTAGGAAACTGCTATGTGATGCTGATGAATGGCAGCCCATGTTACAGAGTGGAGAAGCATTTGGTAAATGTACTGTTTGCTAGAACAAACTTTGTATTGAGTGAGAAGGTTTCAAGGCAGAATATTGCAGTGATAAGCTGGCTGCTACTAGCTGCCTTTGATGAGATATTATAAGAGAGCTGAAAATTACTGGCTGAGGTGCAAACAGAATTTACGGAGGATTTGAAGATTTAGAAAAGCAGTTGAAGGGTTGGAATGAGAAACAATTGCCAAGTAAAGGGCGTTGTCATTATGACACAGAGTCAAGGGAAAGACCAACTCCAGGATACTATCAACAAAACATCGTCTCAAGGTAAAGGCCTTATTAAGATTTTGGCTATTAGGTTCTTTGTTAAGACTTCTGACAAAAGTTTTTTTTTCTGTTGGACACAAGTGTTCCTGGAAATTTTAAGGGCATGTCCCACAGAAGCTTGACAGGCTCAAATCCTCTGTAATTAAGTCTAGAGAGAGGGGTGCAAGTTCCCAAAAGAATTGTAAGTATAACTTTTAGTTCATGAGATTTACTAGAATAAAACAAAAGTTTATGAGTTGTCCTGCCAAAAAATATCATCAGTCCAAATTAAAAGACTTAATAGTAACTGACATGTAAAAATACCCCTAGACTCCAACTTTCTACAGGCAGGATTTAGGCTGATAAAGCTGCTCGGTTGCCAAGAGTGAAATATTCTCAACACATTTTTCAGCAGTGATCAAGGAACATGAAAAAAGTGGAGGGCAAAAACAAGCAACAGAGGAAAAAAATGGACTGGGGAGGTATTCTCAGGGTTTCAAACTGGAGACTAATCAAGACATGTTCCCTAGTCACAAAGAAAAAGGATTTGGCAACATTTGTCAATGGGATTCGAAATTGCTATGGGCCAGTGACTGCTATGTGAGTCCTTTTCTTTTTTCAAGTGGGGGAGTTTATTGCAGTTATGCACATGTTTTATTATTGTGTGGTGTGTTTGGGAGCCAGATAACCTATCTTTTTAGTTCTGGAGTTGCATCTAGACCTGACATAGATAATAAGGTTCTGGATTTAGAGCCTGATGCCTTGATTAAATGAATCTTTTGGGATGTAATAGGAAGAAATTGAGTAAACTTTGTGTGGAATGTAATTGTAACCAAGAGGGCAGCCTGTGGTGAATTTCGTTATTGTTCCCAATTTTTCACCCATCCCTGTATCCACACCCATTATCAATATGACTCTGCAGTTCTTCCCACTAGAAGCAGAGTATATTTTTCCATTACACTGATTCTGAGCTTGGCCATGTGTCTTGCTTTGACCATTAGAATGTTCACAGCTATCACATGATCAGGGACTTGAAATGTTCTAACAAGTTTAAACTTGGTTCCTGTCACTTTTGCCATTGCCCTGGGCAGCCTACTGATGTCAGAATTGTGGCAGATGTGTGAAACAAACTTGACATAAAGGCTGAAACCAACCCAGCTGAGCACAGCCAAAATTAGCCGAATTCTAGCCAAACTGAAGATGCACACAATATAAATAACTGATTTTGTTCTAATCCACTGATTTTACAGTGGAGTTTTAAAAGTAGTATTATTGTGGCAATACTTCACTAAAATACTCTTACAGCACAGAAAAAAAATCTAGGCAATTTAAAGACGTAAATAAGAAATAAAACATTTTTAAATATCCAAGCAAAAATAGAGGAAAATACTGTAAGAATTTCTTAAATAGACTAAAAGTGCAAAGCATAGAAATTATTCATTTTCCTGCATTTAATTTAAAAATTTTGTTTAACAAAAGACACCAAATATTAAGATAAATTACAAAGCACAGATTGAAAGGTTGATTGCTTATGCTCATGAAAATATTACCCAGAATATATAAGAATAACACAGTAAGAAAAAATTAAACTAAAAAAAATGGGCAAAGGATATGAACAGGCCATTTACTGAAGAAGACCAAATGACCAATAATTACATGGAAAGATGCAAAATCTCACTACCAATCAAGGAAATACAAAACAAAATGAGATAACATTGTAAACTTTAAGAATGACAGAATTTTTAAAAAATCAGCCAATACCCAGTTTTGCTGAGGATGTAGATAATTGTGGTTTGATTATAAATTGGCACAACTGTTTGAGGGAATAATGGCATTGTCTAGTGAGAACTAAATCTAACATAATTCCTTGTCTCCAGTTTAAAAAAAAAATTGTACCTAACATATTTTTCTGTCTCTGTATTAGGCAAGTCTGAGACCAGACATACTTTTCTGCATCTTTGTGAAACTATACTTACTTGCTCCAGGAAATATTTGCTCCTGGAAGATAAGATGGTGAGACTACAAAAATAACTCATTCATCAAGCCTTGCCTCACTGTGCCCGCCAATACAAAACTCTTATGTTATAATCTCTGCCCAATCCAAACCATTCCCCCGCCATGCAAAACCTACCTTGAAATCACCCAGTCCAGTTCTCAAAACTATATAAATACCCTCCCCTAAATTCCCCATTTGAGACATTATTAAGACTGCCACGAAAATGTTCTTCCTTCCTGCAATAGGCCTAATAAACTTAGCTTTGCTTGATCAACAGTGTTTTTTGGTTTTGTTTTCTCTTCTGGAAGTAGTGTCTTTGTTTTCTTTTTGGGGGGAAATTTGGGAGAGCTGATACTGCTAAAGGTGGAGATTCATATGCTGTTTGACCCAGGAATTCTGTCTTCAAAGTATAAAACAAAAGCGATATGATTCAAACTATGAATTTAGACTAATTAGTGAAATGGGAAATCAATGTGGTGAGTCAGAACCCAAATTTGTTTTCTAGAATAGTATAGAATGGACAGAAATGGACAAGAATGGTATAGAAAAAATAAAATGAATAGAAAATAATAAAAATAGCAAAATAGTAAGAAGTTGTTTTACAAAAGTTTGGGTTCAGTATATGTCTAAGTTTGTATATGTGTATGGGTACACATGTGTATTAAGCCAGTACCTTAAATAAACCCTTACATGTATGTACCATAAAACCTATATATATATGTGTGTATGTCTATATATATATTGCAGAATATTTGTAATAATAAACTAGAAACAACCTCAATTTTCATCAAGAAAAGAACAAATAATACATATTTATGTAGTGAATACTACATAACAGTTAAAAGGAATAAACCATAGTTGTATACATCAGCACAGATAAATCTCAAAAACATACAGAGTGGGCTGGGCGCGGTGGCTCATGCCTGTAATCCTAGCACTCTGGGAGGCCGAGGCGGGCAGATTGTTTGAGCTCAGGAGTTTGAGATCAGCCTGAGCAAGAGCGAGACCCCGTCTCTACTAAAAATAGAAAGAAATTAATCGGACAACTAAAATATATATATAAAAAGTTAGCCAGGCATGGTGGCGCATGCCTGTAGTCCCAGATACTCGGGAGGCTGAGGCAGAAGGATTGCTTGAGCCCAGGAGTTTGAGGTTGCTGTGAGCTAGGATGACGCCACGGCACTCTAGTCCAGGCAACTCAGTGAGACTGTCTCAAAAAAAAAAAAAAAAACAAAAAAACCATACAGAGTGAAAAAGGAAATTATACAATGACACAAAAAACATATTTATAAATAAGAAAAACTACACTAAATATTGCTTAGGAGTACTATAATCTAGACAATATGATGCAAGATACAAAAGCTGGAATAATCAGCACAGAAGCCAGGGCAGTGGTTTTCTGGGCAGAGAGTGGGAATGAGGGCGCGGAGCGGGAGGAACAAGAAGGGAAAAGCAGGGGCTTCAGGTGTCTTGGCACTCTGATTTCTTAAAAAATCTGAGGTAATCATGGCAAAATGTTAAAACCTAATAAAACTCGGGGTGGATAATAGCAAAAAGTGGTCTAGGCACTGTTCCAAGCATTTTGTATATTTTACTTGCAAAGTTATTTGTTAAATCTTTTTCCTTTACCTTTCTATGCATTTTACAATGTAGAAATCTAAAGCAGGGGCAAAATGTTAATGTATTAAATCTAATTGGTGGATATATGGATATTCACCATACTATTCTCTGTAATATTTTGTATGGCTAAAATCTTTCATTATAAAAGCACATTTTAAAGAACTAATCGCTATGACAGGACTGGCAATTCTTAATCTGAGACCCTAAAATACAGGGAATGTGTAAAAGTGTTTATGATGGTCTAAGCATTAATCTCTAGTATTCGTTCTTTCTTTTAGGAGCATGTTCCCTGTTGTTTTGTAAAGGATCTGAATGGTTATCCAGAGACTGTGGAGTGTGGCTCCCCTCTGAAGAAGCACAGAAGGTTGCATCAAAGCCATGCTAGCCCTAGCTATGTCCCATCCAGGATCCATTAAGTGTCTCCCTTTCTTCCCCTCTCTTCTCCAAATAACTGAAAGGCATATCTAGAAATGGTGACAGGGAAGGGCCTCAAGTTCCCATGCCCTGTTTGAGAAAAGGGCTGAATCTGAAGAAAACAGAAATCAATAATGTCACCCTGGGTGGGCTGTGGGAAAGAAAAGAATGCTTCAGTGCAGAGCTACATTTGAGCAGCCCTTTTTGTGGCCTTTATGTCTGGAATGTCTTCACCAATCTGAGGCTCAGATCTCAATTGGTTTTGTTACGAGATGGTAGCAGTCAACATCAAAACTGTGCACAGACTTCAGATGAGTTATAACTGCATGACCAGCTCTCTGAGTGGGATGTGCAGCTTCTCTTTCGCTGGTTGTTTGTGTTGGCTTTGGAGGCAGCTTGGCCCTGTCAAGGATGAACCTCCAATTGGACCATTGTTCCACAAAGTCGACCAGTTGTTTAATGAAACTGGCTGAACTAGCCTCTTGTTTGGATATCATGTAAATAGAGATCAGCTCTACTCCCAGCTCTGTGCCTTCTCTCCTGGAAGAACTTGGCTAAGAGCCCAGTTTTAGATACAAAACTGGAGATATGCATCCAACTCTCTATGACTCAAAGCAACACTATGTCCTTCTGTCTTTCTCTTAAATGAGTAAGAATTTTCTTTAAAAAATTGAAAATAATGAATAGATTTGTGAATATGGTTTTAAAGTCCATACTTGAAAGTACAATGTAGGGCTAAATTGAACACAAATCTGAAGTATTTGATAATACTTAGTTCAAAGTTTCCTAAGTAATGAGAGAGGTGAATATAGCATATTTTCAATTTATCTTTTAAGGATTTGTCTCTCCTTTTTCATGGCCTGGAGGTCATCTGCCTTGCCACTAATTGCCAGAATTGATTCACCTGATGTGAATACCTGACAATAGTGAAATTGAAAAAGCGTTGTTTTAACTGAATTCTTTATTAATAACATTATTGGGGTAGTCTGAAGAAAATGTTCTGCTGAAATATCCACCTTAGAAAGCTGAATTTGATTACCCTAGAAATAAGGTGGTTCCTGGCAAAAAATTTTTCCTTGGATATCTATAATTTAATGATTTTTAAAGATATTTATGTCTACTACAGCACAATTGGCCACTGGCATGTCATTCGGAGAGCACACAGAGATCTCCAAAGAGAACATTTGTCTAAAGTGAGGATATTAAGAAGTGAGAATAATAAGTGGTCAAAAGAAAGCACTATGTAATGACTATGAACTTTGAATCCCAGCTTCCTCATGAAGTAGGGCGTCTCCTTGGAGCAATGATTCTCAATTCTGGCTACACAGAATCATCAAGAGAATTTTTCAAAATGCTATTGGCAATGGCCTCACTGCTAATTATTTTATCTCAGTCATTTGGACTGAGGCCCATACACGTCTCATGCTATCACAGGTGTTTCATCAAGAATGACTGTGATAATAATACAGCCCCTGTTTAAAGGTCTGTCTTGTAAGGTAGAAAATCAAAGTAATAAGATGCTGAGATATTTGGTTTCAAAGAAAGAAACAAAGAACTTTATGTTTTTTGAGTAACTCTTTGAAAATCCTCCTGTGTGCTCAATCAAGTTCATCAGTCAAATGTCTCTCCTATCTCTTTCCCCTCACTATTGTTGATAACGATACCTTCTAATGCCTCCAATGGCACAACACCACTTATCAATTACAGGGAGTTTTATCTTATAACATAAAGATGCTCTTACTTATATAATTGATATTTAGCAGAGATCCAAACTCCTATTGGTGCATATCTGTTGGTCAATCACATGACATGAGGAAATTCTCAGTGATAGAGGGTTTACGAGAGTTTAAATGGGCTTAACCATAAGATGCCTTTGCACTGATTCTTTTTTTCTGAATTTCATTATAATAAAAATACTACCATAAATAATAATATTTGGTACCTAATGTAAACAATGGTACCTAAAATAAACAATAATATTTATTGTTTATTTTAGGTACAATATTGTACAGCAGATCTCTAGAGCTTATTCATCATCTTAACTAAAATTTTATGCTTATTGATTAATAATTTCCCATTTTCCCTTTCCTCCAGCCCCTGGTAACTATCATTCCAGTTTTTAATTTTATAAATTTGACACTTTATATACCTTATGTAGTAGAAGCAGTATTTGTCTTTCTGTATATGGCTTATTTTACTTAGCATGATGTCCTCAAGATTTGTCCATGTTGTAACATGTGACAGGATTTTCTTTCTTTTAAAGGTTGAATAGTATTCCATTATATGTATATACCACAGTTTGTGTATCCATTCATCCGCCAATGCACATCTGGGTTGCTTTCACCTGGGCCATGTAAGATTTTGTTATAACAATATCGTGTTCTGAATTAGCTTGTTTGAGATCAAAGGAACCAACACATGCATCGTTTTCAGTGATAGATTGTGTTGCAAGGATATATAGGAACTTGAGGTTTCAAGACAGGAAGGTAGCTCTGGAAATTGCCTCATCCAGCTGCATCCTACTCCATAAGATTGTGCAAAAGGTACCAGAGGAACCAGGATCTTTATTCATGGCCATAATCTTACCTAAAACAACTTACCTTCTTTTTGGTATATCTAGTACTTATATTTCCCAGAAAAGATATTTTATTTGAATGGACTTGTCATCATGTATTGTGTGGCGTATCATTCTGGGACAGAGTGCTAGCCAGAGTGCTGCAGAGGCAGCTGGCTGCCTTCTTGCCTTATGTTGTTGCCTTCAGCCTGTGCTCCAGTCCTGAATCCGATGCCCGATGACTAGGAGAGCAGGTATGGTTTTACCTGATGTGCAGACCATAAGCTGGAGTAAGTCTATGCCTTATACAACATGTATTTATACATACATATCTCCAAATTTGAGCTATATGTTTCCTCCATTCTTCCCCTTAGTACCGTCCATTTATTTATTTATTCATACATTCATCCATTTATTTTTACTGTCATTCAGCAAAAACACATCTAGTCCCTTGGTGCCTAGTGCCTTCATTTCCCTCCTCCCACACACCCATTCAGAGGCCCCGAAAGGCAGGCAGTATTTATTCTGTGAACTTGGTCAGCATACTTTTCCACATTAAAAATCAGAGGTTCTATGCTTCAATCCTTCAGAGATCTGCTGTCTTAATTAATTAACTCATTAATTAGTGTGACAAAATGCTAAGGTGTTAACTGGTATGTTTTCATCAGGGATAGTGGCTCACGCCTATAATCCCAACACTTTGGCAGGCTGAGGTGGGAGAATCCATTTTAGCCAGCTGTTCAAGACCAGCCTGAGCAACATAGCAAGGCCTTGTCTCTACAAAAAATAGAAAAATCACCAGGCATAGTGGCTCGCACCTGTAGTTCCAGCTGCTCGGGAGGCTGAAGCAGGAGGATTGCTTGAGCCCAGGAATTTGATGTTTCAGTGAGCTATGATGATGCCACTGCATTCTAATCTAGACAACAGAGAGATCCTGTCTCAAAAAAAAAAAAAATGTATGTGGGGGGAGCGGTATGCTTTCCAGGTAAATTATTTGCTCTTAAAATAAGGCCCTTCTGAGGACAATGCTTTCACCCAAAGGACTGGCTACAAATCTTATGGGGCCCAGTGCAAAATGCAGGGCCCTTGTATAATAATTCAGAATTATTCAAAATAATTAAAAAATTATTAAGAATTTTAAGACAGCAACAAGATAACACTAAATCAAGTACAGAGCCCTTCTAAGCAGGGGGATCTGTGTGAACTACACAGGTTGCTCACCCCTGAAACCAGCACTCCAAAGGAGTGGTTAAGTTGGAATTTAATGCAACATGGCGGGCTCTTTTGAAAGATGGTTTGCCTGGGTAGTTCTCTTGCCATCTGTTAAATTATACCACCTAGGCAAGTCTCTGCTTAAACCACTTATAAACCTCTGTGTTTGCCAGGGCAAAGAAAAGAGCAAAGCTTTCCGGAGATCACTCGGATGTAGGCAGAAAGAAGAGTCAAACAATAATAGAACTTAGGTTAAATAATTTGCCCACGGTCACATATTCAGTAAGTGTTTGAGCCGAGACTGCAGAACCCCTGTTCACTTCTCTCCGTCCCCTGCCTGCCTCCAGCACTACAGTGTCTGCGAGGCTTGGAAACACAGGGAAAATGGCATATTTATTTTGGTTTGTTCAAATTGACATTTGGACCAATTGCTTTAAATGTAGAGGTCCTTTACCCTAAAAGGTGTCTGGAGGTTGAAAAAAAAATACCGAGAATATTATTTGAAAATGTAACTTACATGCTGTTCAAAAACAAATGTATCTTAGTGGTGATGGTTGCTCAACATTGTGAATGTGCTTAAGGAACTGTCCACCTAAAAATGACCAAAATGGTAAACTTTAGCTTATATATATACACACACACATACTGTATCACAATTTTTTTTTTTTTTGAGACAGAGTCTCACTTTGTTGCCCTGGCTAGAGTGAGTGCCGTGGCGTCAGCCTAGCTCACAGCAACCGCAGACTCCTGGGCTCAAGTGATCCTTCTGCCTCAGCCTCCCAAGTAGCTGGGACTACAGGCATGCGCCACCATGCCCGGCTAATTTTTTTCTATGTATTTTTAGTTGGCCGATTAATTTCTTTCTATTTTTAGTAGAGACGGGGTCTCGCTCTTGCTCAGGCTGGTTTCGAACTCCTGAGCTCAAACAATCTGCCCGCCTCAGCCTCCCAGAGTGCTAGGATTACAGGCGTGAGCCACCGTGCCCGGCCGAGG